>JACEEZ010012700.1:117500-122500 GCA_016584305.1 Chionoecetes opilio | reverse complement strand
TTTTCTTCTCCCACGTCCTCTCTCTCTCTCTCTCTCTCTCGGGGTTTTAATTAACCATCTTATAATCCAAAACAAATTTCACAACTTTCATTTCTAGTCCCAAAGATCGTATCACTCCAGTTTTTTCCTGAGACATACTCAATTCTAAATCTTTCCTTCTCCAGCTACCTCTGCTTTCAGCACTTCCATTCTCTCTCCTTCTTCATCTCCTGCTCTTATTCTCTCACATCTTATGTCAATCTCTGGCAGTCTGGGAGTATTTTTTCATTAATTTTCCTTTCATTGTCCTAGTCCCACTGAATGAGATCGTAACTCACGTCATTTTGTTTGCAGAATACTACTACTATTTAAACTATCTCTTATCATGCGAGCATATTGCTTTCATTGCATTTATGCTGCCCCTTCCACTCTCCTGCCCATCATACCCCACACAAGAGTAAGGTAGTAACTTTGTTGTTTAGACCTCGTCGCCGATAACACTGCAACGCACTGCCTGTCTCTTTCTTTCCTCATTCGATGAATTTTCAAAGGAGGATTGTGGAGGTCACCTCTAAGATCCAATGTTGAGGTTGGAATCCTCATATTTCTTTACTTCGTTTAAAGTATATAATAAAAAAAAACGTTTTGTCCTTGCCCTTGATCAGTCTATTGAATAATAAAGAAGTGAAAATAGGCAAGTGTAAAGTTCCTTCTAACAATGAAAAAAAAAAATCGTTCTACAATTACCTGCCTGGCTCAGCCACACCCACCTAGAGGCAAGGACTTTCTCAGGTTAAAGTCAAATTTGATTGGTTAAAAACTGAAATATAAGACAAACAGCTGCTCGTGGGTGAGCACATCATTTAATTAACGTACACATTTATATCCCAAAAATTGTGGCACCAGGAGTTAGCTACAGGAAAGCAGCCCCGCCCCTGGCTGGTGAGCCGAACTGCCATCCGTAGTGCCTATATATGTCGCGGCCCGTCAGCCCCATCCGGTGGCTGATTAATTTATCTCGCCTTCACTCCACAGGTACACGCAGGACTGGACTCTCACGTCTCCGAAGAATATGAGGAAGGAACACCTGCACAGGATATGGAAGGCCAGCTCGGCAGGACACCCGTTTCTGCCCTCCTCTGCCGCACGCCTGCACCCGCCTGACCCATCTCAGCTGCGCGACAACGGCCTTCTCCTTGGCGGTAGGCTTGCACGACCTCCCCACCCCACACCTATCCCCGCTGCCTCATGTCACTATGTGTGCCGGGCTGCAGCGAAGCGGACGGCACTTCGTCTATCGCATAACTTTATAGCATAATAACTGTGTTTGGCTTGTTGGTCATGTAAATGTATTGTCTAAAAACACTAACTATCCGATAAGGAGAAGATTGGCGCAAATAATGCAAATTTTACCCCATAACGAGGGAATGGATGAGATGAAGATAACCTGCTTATCTCACTCTTCCTCTTCCCTCCTACATTCTTCTTCTCCTCCTCTTCCTCATATTGCACCTCCTCATTATCCCTCCTTTCCCTCCTTTGATCTAATTCATATATATATTTCTCCTTCTCTTGTTCCTCGTCAGTACTGATAGTAGAAATATGTAGTAGTCGTGGATGCTGTAGTAATAATAGTATGAGTAGAGATGGTAGAAGCAGTAAAAGTAGTAGTAGTAGTAATAGTAACAAATATTACACCAATAATAGTTGTGCTCACTGCTCTTCTGAACTTCATAACTGCAAGCCTTCCCACTCCCGCGGCCTCGCTGCACAAGACTCTGCTCATTATAAACCCTATTCTGTTCATCTCTCTAATGCAAGACTTAACCAGTATCTTTCATCCCTTCACTGGTAAACTCTGGAACTCTCTTTCTGTTTCTCATTTTCCACCTAACTACGACAAAAAAATATTCTAGAGTAAAAAACACCTTCCGAACTAAATTTGCTCACCCTCCCTTTATATATTTTCTTACATGTTTTTTTTATAGGGTCTGGCAATTAAGCGGGCTTTTGTTACTTCTTTATTGGGGGGCCTTGGCCACTCCTTTATGATGTAAAAAAAAAATAGTAGTAGCAGTAGTAATAGTAAAGCGAATTTTGGTAAGCAAGCGAGCGTAAGCAGGCCTGCGGCAGCCTGCAATTTTCTGTTTACGCGAGACACTTTTCGCTTAGCCTGCTTATCCAGCTGGCGCAAGCTAGCGCAGGCCGTGGCAAGCGAGGGTCCGAGGTCGCTTACCACGGCTTGAAGTCGTGACGTCAGAGAAATACAATAAAATGACAGATACTTCGTTTAGTATAGTCGTAGAAATAACTAGTAATTACAGATAACAGGACACAAGTAAACACATATATGTACATTAGGGTGTTCCATACTTACTAGGGAAAAATAAAAGCTCAGATACTTCGCCATGTCGACTTTGCCCTGTTTTATTATTCAAAATGGATGCGATTGATACCTCTTTCAACAAAATAAAATAAAATGTACAGGTCGCGCACATGACTGCCGTAGCACTCAGAGGGAGGTGGCCGAGCAGGCGGCCTTGGTCCGCTTGGGAACCTCGCTGCGGTAGTGCTTGTTGACGCGCAGGAGGTACTGGAGCTGGCCCTCATCCTTTACAGCGCCGTCATTGACCACCTTCAGAGCCCTGACGCGGTTCTTCAGTGCCTCGTCGATCGACACACTGATCGGACCTCTGATTACACTGACGCTCCTCTGATCGCACTCAGAGGGAGAAGGCCAAGCAGGCGGCCTTGGTCCGCTTGGGAACCTCGCTGCGGTGGTGCTTGACGACGTGCAGGAGGTACTGGCGCTGGCCCTCGTCCTTTACAGCGCCGGCGAACTGCTTGATGAGGGCGATCGCACGCTCAGCACTGTCATTGACCACCTTTAGAGCCCTGACGCGGTTCTTCAGTGCTTCGTCCGCGAGTTGGTTCTAGGGGTGTTCTTTCCGATCCGTCAGCAGCTCGAACAGCCGCTTGCTGCGACTGGTGACGAAGCCGCTCAGGGTCGTGGTGTTGGTCACTCTCAACCCTGTCCCCTCGAGCCTCTTCAATGCCTTCTTGGACGCAGGCCTTACCAGGTTCTCCAGCATCCGCTTTTTCTCCCCATCCTCGACTCTGTCGTCGAAGAAAGCCAGCGCGATCAGGTCTTCTGAAAGATACCAGAGGTGGCGAGAAAGAGCCCTGGTACCCTCTGCGCCGACTTCCTTGTCAGGATACTCGTTGAGGACCTGCAGGAGCTCCAGATCGTTCTTTGGAGCGTACTCCGGAATCATTGCCTCGTGCTAGTGTTTGATGTACAAGACGCTGACGAACAGCGCCACTTGACGGAGGCCTCGTTGAATGCGAGCTGGCAGCTCCAACTGGTCGGCGAAGAGCGTCATCTTGACGGTGTATATGGCCTTGGCCATCCACCTTGCTTGGTGGTAGGCACCGGGAGCTCGGAATCGGATCTGTCCCTCGCTTCCTCCGAGGAACAAGAGGCACAGTCGGAGGAGTTCATCGTAGTCCTCTCGTGGGTTGCTTCCGTCATGGAGAACTGTTTGCAGGAACGTAACCATCTGTACGCGGGGCAGCTCAAGGGCGTTCTCCAGTGACTCGTGATGGACATCATTCAATGTGCGGTACGATCCACGATCAAGAGATTCCCATCGTGACTGGAAGCGCTTGAAGGTTGGGATCTCGGGACCAGTGGAAGGACCGCAGCACTTTTCGAAGACGTGCTTCAGGACAACCTCCAGTACGTGGTGCCGGCATGCCAGCCAGAGCAGGGAGCGACCGAGGAGATTTTCCAGGTGTACACAGGCGCCTGCGAGCATGCCGCTGTTCGAGGCCGTCGTATCGAAGGAAAGGCCAATGATCTGCTCCCTGGCACCGACTCGCTCGACCTCCTGGAAAATCGTCCTTGCGACTTCTTGTCCCGTTCCATCTTGTGCGACGGGGACTCCCAGGACCTCCTCGAAGTTCTGCCCGGTCGCAACTACGGCAATGCGGTCCTCTGAAGCCCATTTCGATGTCGCTTTCGGTAGTAGTTTGCCGTCCCAGTGGAGAACCAACGGAGGAGGATCCTTGAAGGCCTCCCTTTCCAGTTGAATGGCAAGTGTCTCCCTGTTCCTGGTCCTTGAACGATGGACAGTGCTCGGCGAAATGACAAGCTGACTGACATCGTGGCCCAAGTCCTTCGCTGTCGCGATGTAAGCGCTCGAGGCCTGACGCACGGACAGCCCTTCTCGGTCCCAGGCCGACGTTAGCTCGATATTTAGGGACAGCTTGTTTGTTGGTGCTCGCCGGGGTAATTTTGTTGCCGGTGCCTTGAAGTCGCCGTCCTCATCTTCCGACGATGTAGTAGACGATGAGGAAAGGCCAGATCGCGGATAGGGGACCTTCTCCAGTAGACGTTCCGTTTCAGCCTCTTGCTTCCGCTTGCGGATTTCCAACTTCTTAGCGGCTTCCTTTTTCTTCTTTTCTTTCGCCACTTCGGCGACATCGACGCCGGCCATGGACGAACTGGAACGATCTTCTCTCTGCGAAATGAGGAAGCTTTTGTCCTCATCCAAGATATCCCTCCTATCAAGAACGTCTGCGCTGGAGATGTCGAAAAGATCTTCCAGGTCGCCCTTCCAAATCTTCTGCTTCAGCTCGGCCCAGTCAGTTATCCTGTTCCGATCCTTCTTCAGGGCTTGGTACTCCTCGAACAGATTTTTGACGTTCTTCCTAATGTTCGCGTCGGTTTTCGTTGTCAGCTTCGCCTTGCCCCAGATGGTCTTCAGCTTCTCACTCGTTGCCGACACGGAATCAGGGACAGTTTTCTTGAATACGTGGTGCTGATACATGCAGAAAAGGAACACTTGCTCCCGCGAGGGCAAGCGAGCACCAAGGATGTCTGGTTCTGGAGCTTTGTCGAGCAACCACATCTGCGAAGACTTTCTAGTAGCCGCCATTTTACCTAAGAAAGAAAGAAAAAAATTATTTCAAAAAGGGATTTCACGGAATTGACTGCAGCCCGATATACGGGCGAAAGT
>JACEEZ010012700.1:57500-110000 GCA_016584305.1 Chionoecetes opilio | reverse complement strand
AGTATTTCAATACATTCGTAGAATGTATTTAGTATTTAGTATTTAAATACCTACATTTCTCCCACGTATTTATTATTTATTATTTAAATACATTCAATGTATTTAGTGCCCAGCTTTGTATATCACAATCCTTATCATTACCTTATCATACCTCATTATCTGCCGTCGCATAAACTTTCCTATAAAAACTCAATAAATTGGTGAGACATGACCTACCCTTGGTGAATCCATGTTGTGAATCATTGATCAAACTAGGTTTTTCTAAATGCTCTCTAAGGTTTTTTTTACAATAATAGATTCCAATAATTACCTACCACTGACGTTAGACTAATGTGTCGATAATTTGACTTTAGTCCTCTGTCTCCCTTCTTAAATATGGGGACTACATTTCCTTTCCTCCACAATAACGGCACATCGCCTATCTCAACCGATATCCTAAAAATGTGCACTAACGACTCACTAACAATCTCTTTGCATTCTTTTAATACTCTGGGATACACTTCATCTGGTCCTGGCGACTTGAAATTCTTCATTTTATCTACGTATACCCTCTTCCACCATTTCCCTAGTTATCATAATATGTTTGAGTTTCTCCTCATCGCTTCCTTTAAACATCTATTCACTTTCAGATATTGATTGTGTATCCTCCTGAGTATAAACACTTAAGGAATAATCATTTACATTTTTACACATATCCTCATCTGCATTTAAGACCTCACCCTCCTCTAATCTTAACGGCCCTACTAATTCCCTTGTCGTGGTTTCATATGCCTGATAGAATCCCTTAGGGTCGCTTTTTGCCTGTCCTGCGACTTTAACCTCACAATTGTTCTTAGCTACTTTTGTTAGTCTCTTCACTGTCCTCGCCATCACGTTATACTGTTCTTTGCTCACTTGTCCAGCCTTGAACCTTAAGTACATGTTTCTTCTTACTCCTATGTTGTGTTTTAAACAAGTGGTCATCCATTTCGGGTCACTCTTCCTTGATCTTATCGCCCTATACGGAATATTCTTTTTCTGTCCTGCAATTAAACTCCTTACAAATAATGTATAATCCTCATCCGACCTGATCTCACTACCAACTGTCTCCACGCTGACCTTGGAACACTCCTTCCCCTCTATCCTACACCCCCAGTTAATCCCTTCCAGGTGTCTTCAAAATCCTGTATAATTGGCCTTTCCAGCTGTCACCGCGCTGACCTTGGAACAATCGTTCCCCTCTATCCTACACCACCAGTTAATCCACTCCAGGTGTCTTCTTAATCCTGCATAATTGTCCTTTATGAAGTCAGGTACTTTTTGCTTATTAATACTTCTATTTCCTACTTCCTATTTTAAGCAAAACTTGATTTCATAATGGTCGCTGTTAACTAACTGTCCTCCAACCTCAACCTTGTAACTAAATCATCCCTGTTTATCAGTAATAAATCTAGAATATTATCTCCTCTAGTAGACTCCTTGATTGCTTGGCTTAGGAAGTTATCATGAATTATATTTAACAATTCCTCTGCGTCGTTGTCTCCTATAATTAAGTCCCAGTCTATATTCCAAAGATTAAAATCTCCTACCTCGCATAGTCGATTATATCTGCAAGGCTTGTTTATTTCTTGCCATATATGAATTGAATCGTCTTTATATAAGTTTGGAGGCCTTTACACTACACCCAAAACCATTTTCTCAGTTCCCTCCGTAATCTCTACCCATTTAGACTCTATGCTGTCATCTGTTTTTATAACATTATCAACACCACACTGCAATGTATCTCTTGCATAAGGCGCAACTCCTCCACCTCGCCTGCCTTACCTGTTCTTGTGAAATAACTTATTCCCAGCTATCTCAACCTCCGGATCCTGACATATCCAACCATGTTTCTGTTAATGCTTTTATATCACAATCCTCTACACTATTTATTCCTCTCAGGAAGTCTATCTTGTTTAAAATACTCCTATAGTTTGTATAGTAAACCTTCAAGCAACCCCTCTTCTTTTTGTCCATTTTCCCTTTATCTTTAACTACCCCCCTCATTTGTCTCTTCATACGAATCACTTTAGTACCCTGCCTGCTGAAACTCCTCTGTGTCGCAAGTTTCCTTTACCCCGACCCCAGTGTCTAATCCCCGGTTCGCTATCTTAATTAAAAAAGCCTGCAGTGCATCTACCTCCCTTTCAAGGGATTCAAACAAGATCTGAACTCCTTTCCTCGAAAGGTGCACCCCATCCCTGTGGTAGAGGTGGTTATGGCTGAAAAAGAGGTCCCAGTTGTCGACAAAGGCCCAACCATTGGCTTTGCAAATGCCAGCCGGTAATTTAGAGCAATAGCCCTGGAGTACCACAAATCGTCAACAAAGCGTCTAGTAAGGTCACCACACACCACAGGGACCCCACCCCTGTCCCTAACCTTACCTACAGCTTCCTTGAATCGCCGTAGCAATTCCTCACTCCTTACACAGTCAACATTGTTTCCCCCAGCGCTCAGGCAGACGATGGGCTTTTTCCCTTGGTCCGCCATGCACTCAACTATCTTATCACTAACGTAACCTATCCCCTTCCCTGGGTAACTCATCGATTTCATACGCATCCCATCTTTGTCACAAAACCTGCTGTCTAGGTGCCTAATCTGACTGTCTCCAACAACCAAGATTTTACCTTCGGGTAATGATGTATCGTCTACCGTCTCTACCTCCTATCTTCCTCTTGCAGCCCCGAGAGTACCTGAACTGAATTCGTGCACACATCATTGTTTACTTCTCTGTATTTCGGTCGCGCTCCACCATGGTCAACCAACTTCCATCCACCAATCCCTGGTGACCTACTAGGAACACCTCCCTTAGTAGTAGCCCGAGGCACGTCTCCCTTTGGTACCCCTCCAGGTACATCCCTCGCATGTGCCCCTTTACTCACTCCACTTGGACCTCCACCACCACACTTAAGAGATCGTATCTCTATCTCCTGCTTCTGCACCACGCTTTTCAATTCGTTCACTTCACTTGCAAAGCACCTTTTCAGGTCTTCAATCGCCTCCAGAATAGACTTAAGTGCCACTCCACAACCTTCATTGCACTCCCCCTTGACCCTTCTCCCTCCTTTTAACACACTCGTTATCACCTCAGACTCCTTCCTTCAATCCACCCTTTCCTCCACTCACCACACCCTCGCTACCACTCACAACACCATCGACTCCACGAACCACACCGTCGCCTCCACTAACCACACCATCACCTCCACTAACTCCACCGTCGCCTCCACTAGCCACACCGTCACCTCCACTAACCACCACACAGTCGCCTCCACTAAAGTACCTTAATATATAGAGTAGTGACAACTCGATTTGTGGGCGCCATCTTAGCGCCAGGGCCTCTTCGTTCACTCTAGACCCGGGGAAATTATCAAGGCATTACCCCGCAGTATATCATGTTATACATGTATAAAGGATATACTGTTATCTTCGGAAATGCTTATTCTATAAGATTATCACATAAAACATTGTAAAACACATTAAATAAAGGTCACTATGAGACTGAAGAAATATGATGAACTTAACATTCACTTAAAGCTCGTCGTCATGTAAAGCTTTGTGCGACAGCTTATAAGATGGCAGATATCAATAGAAGCAGAATTGTATTAGCTTTCCATTGCTATATTTCGTTTTCTGATAAATGCAGTAGTAGCATGTATAAATTAGCGTTAACTAAATAAATCGCGGCGGCGTCGACCGCTCTCTCTCTCTCTCTCTCTCTCTCTCTCTCTCTCTCTCTCTCTCTCTCTCTCTCTCTCTCTCTCTCTCTCTCTCTCTCTCTCTCTCTCTCTCTCTCTCTCTCTCTCTCTCTCTCTCTCTCTCTCTCTCTCTCTCTCTCTCTCTCTCTCTCTCTCTCTCTCTCTCTCTCTCTCTCTCTCTCTCTCTCTCTCTCTCTCTCTCTCTCTCTCTCTCTCTCTCTCTCTCCGTGAAAGAGAGAGAGAGAGAGAGACATATAAGTGAAAGAGAGATATGAGTGAGAGATATGAGAGAGAGTAACCAAAACACTTTTTAAATTAAATGTTATGAATGTGGACTCAGTGTGAAGGTGGGCTATGTGGAATTATGTGGATCACAGTGGGTGCAGGGTGGATTCACCTGGAGGTGGAATGGGGGGGGGGCAAGTGAGGTGGCGGTTGGTGTATGTCTGAGTGTACAGTGTGCGTGCGTGTGTTTGTGTGTTCATGTAACGGTCACTAGTGTGTGTGTACGTATGTGTGTACACAATGACGCTACCTTGGTCTACGTGGGAGCATTGTGATTGGTTGAGAAGAGTTGGCGGGAATATTGTGGGCGGGGCTTCGGCACCATATCGCCGACGCCGGGCCTCGGGCAGTCTGGTTTGGAGACAGCCTGAGATAGACCTGCGCTCAGAGTGCTCGTCCCCCTCCCCCTCCTCCCTAGCCAGTCGCGTCCATATCCACTCACGTCCACCTCCTTAAGCAAGTGTGGAAACTAAGTGCCCGATCCTAATTCCCAGCCTGTCTTGTGTTGGTAATGTGACTTTTGGATATCAGTAAAGGAAAACGAAGGAACAGTCAGGTGTTTATCTTCCACCCCCCTGTGTGTCACCCACGTTCACCGCCCTGGCACCGTGTCGTTCCCACGCCCTGGAATGTAACATGGTTTAATAGAAAATAGAACAAGGGGAAACCCATTTCCGTTATCTTGGTCAGTCAAAAGTGGGGTTAAAGACCGATTTGCGTTACATTGGTGTCTTAGAAGTGTGGATTATTAACCTACAGTGAAATGTTGGTGGTACACGGGCCAGGCGGTCGGCGTGGTGAGTTTAGAAAATGGCGACAGGGGAAGGAGCGGTGTTAGTGGAGGCGGGAGATATGGCGCCAACCGCCCACGGCAGTGGGTGGGTAGGAGTCGGTTCGGGCACAGTGGCTATGTTATCGCTGAGTTGAAAACGGAACTCTTCAGCGAATTGAAAAAGAATAACGAGGACATTAATGAGTGGAAACGTGAGTGGGGGTGCAAGTTGATAGAGGCTAGGGAGGAGGCAAGGCACTACACACGTGAGGTGTGTGAGGCCCTGGGGGAGGCACTGAGCAGGGAGCTGGCTGCCCTGCGCCTGGCGGTGGTACACCAGGCCAACGCGCTGTCAGCGGCCCTAGAAGGACGACAGCTTGTTACTCCGGCCCAGACGGAGGAGCTGCCTGACCCTGAACACACTACGTGGTCTGATCCTGGAGACACGAGGCAGCGCGCGACGCGGCTTGCACCCACACACAGCGGGCATGGTTGCGAGCGACAAACGTGGTCTGATCCTGGAGACATGGGGCAGCGCGCGACTTCGCCTACACACACACCCCACGGCTTCGGTGGCGCGCGGCACGGACGTGATGTGGAGGTAGTCATGCCCGCAACTACCGTACCGCGCTCCCGCAACCCACCGCTGACGCCTTCATCGCCCCCGAGCCATACACAGAGGACGTGTGGCCACCTTGGAGGGAGGAAGCCGTCAGAGTTTGATGGCAAGGTGGGCTGGGAAGCCTACCTGGCCCAGTTTGAACTCCCGGTCGATGCGCAGAATTGGGGAGGAACAGAGCGAGCCATGCAACTTGTGGCCAGTCTCAGAGGCGCAGCATTGGAAGTACTGGCTCACTTTACGTCCCTACAACGCACTTCGTACTCAAGTGTGGTGGAGGCGCTGAGAAGGAGATTTGGACACCACCAGCAGGCGGAGGTGTTTTGCGCTAACCTGAAGAGGCGAGTACGTGGTTGGGGTGAGCCACTTTCCCAGCTGGCCCAGGAAATCCAGACGCTAGTTCGACGCGCATACCCAACCGCCCCAGAGGAGATGTTGAACGTGCTATCTCGCGAGCACTTCGTGGACGCGCTACATGACAGGGATCTCCAGCTATACGTCAAACAAGCGCATCCTGGGGACGCCCAGGAGGCGTTAACAAGGGCGTTGGAGCTGGAAGCATTCCTCTACACCACGACTAACGACGGCGGCGGCAAGATAAGGGACGGCGGTTTACGAAGGGCCTATCAGCAGTCTTCCTGACGAAGGCTAAAAGGGGACGCGCCAACCTGGAGGATGGTTAAAGGGCGCGCAAGGAGTGCGGCGCGGGGTGGTGGAAAAATGTAGCCCCGGGCCAAGGAAGGTGAGGTGACGCGCGGTGTGCTTGGCTGCTCGCCACAAGGAATGTGTGGTGCACGGTGGTGGAAAATACCGCCCCAGGCCATGGGTTGGCGCGCGCGAGCTGGGGGAAGTTAAAGGGCTCAGGAATGTGCGGCGCGGGGTGGTGGAAAATTGTAGCCCCGGGCCAAGGAAGGTGAGGTGACGCGCGGTGTGCTTGGCTGCTCGCCCCAAGAAATGTGCGGTGTGCGGTGGTGAAAAATACTGCCCCGGGTCAATAAATGTGTGGTGCGTGGTGTGCCTGCAGAGGTTAAAGGAGGGGTGGATAGTCGCTAGGTGTGGGGCCAGCGAGGAGGTAATTGATAGTCGCTAGGTTGGGCCGGCGAGGAAGTTGAGGTAATTGATAGTCGCTAGGTTGGGCCGGCGAGGAGTTTGAGGTACTTGATAGTCGCTAGGTTGGGCCTACGATGAGGTTGAGGTAATTGATAGTCGCTAGGTTGGGCCGGCGAGGAGGTTGAGGTAATTGATAGTCGCTAGGTTGGGCCGGGGAGGAGGTTGAGGTAATTGATAGTCGCTAGGGTGGGGGGCCGGCGAGGAGGTTGAGGTAATTGATAGTCGCTAGGGTGGGGGCCGGCGAGGAGGTTGAGGTAATGATAGTCGCTAGGGTGGGGGCCGGCGAGGAGGTTGAGGTAATTAATTGTCGCTAGGGTGGGGGGCCGGCGACGAGGATTTAAAGGACTTGTATGTAGAGGTGTGTGATGTGAAAAGTACACACACGTGGATTTAAAGGACTTTAAAGGGTTTGTGTTCTGTGTTGTGTAACACATTGAGGATCCAAAAAGAAGACTGTAATACCATATACCTTAATTTGTACCATTTCTTTGACTATTTTTGTTGGCTGGGAGTGTGATGACGACGTCTTTTGTAAGGCTAGGGTCAGCCTTTCTAGGTAGGTGGAGGTAGTGTTATGAATGTGGACGCAGTGTGAAGGTGGGCTATGTGGAATTATGTGGAGCACAGTGGGTGCAGGGTGGATTCACCTGGAGGTGGAATGGGGGGTGCAAGTGAGGTGGCGGTTGGTGTATGTCTGAGTGTACAGTGTGTGTGCGTGTGTTTGTGTGTTCATGTAACGGTCACTAGTGTGTGTGTGTACGTATGTGTGTACACAATGACGCTACCCTGGTCTACGTGGGAACATTGTGATTGGTTGAGAAGAGTTGGCGGGAATATCTATTTTATTTTATTATTTTTTTTTTAATTTTTTTTTTTTTTTTTTTACTTCACAAGGAACTGGCCAAGGGCACAACAAAAATGGGTAACACAAAGCCCGCTTAGTTGCCAGTCCCTATAAAGAAGACATTAAGATAATAAAATAAAAACAGAGGCGTAGGCCAATTTAGTTCGGGAGGGGTCTTTTTACTCTTCTTTTGAAAAGATTTAAGTCATAGGAAAGTGGAAAAATAGAAACAGGAAGAGAGTTCCAGAGTTTACCAGTAAAAGGGATGAAAGAGTAAAGATATTGATTAACTCTTGCATTAGGAAGATGGACAGAATAGGGATGAGAATGAGTAGATAGTCTTCTGCAGCGAGGCCGCGGGAGTGGGGGAGGCATGCAGTTAGCAAGTTCAGAAGAGCAGTGCGCATGAAAATAACGGTAGAAAAGAGCAAGAGAAGCAACATTGCGGCGGTGATTTAAAGATTGAAGACAGTCAGTCAGAGGAGAGGAGTTGATGAGACGTAAAGCTTTTGACTCAACCCTGTTTAGGAGAGCTGTATGAGTGGATCCTCCCCAAACATGTGAGACATACTCCATACATGGGCAGATAAGGCCCCTGTAGAGAGCAAACAATTGGGAGGGAGAAAAAAAAGGACGCAGACGCCACAGCACACATAACTTCTTAGAAGCTGTTTTAGCAAGAGATGAGATGTGAGATTTCCAGTTCAGATGTAAAGGATAGTCCTAGAATGTTCATTGTAGAAGGAGATAGTTGAGTGTCATTGAAGAAGAGGGGATAGTTATCTGGTAGGTTTTGTCGAGTAGATAGGTGAAGAAATTGGGTTTATGAGGCATTGAACAAAACAAGGTTTGCTTTTCCCCAATCAGAAATTATAGAAAGATCAGAAGTTAGGCGCTCGGTGGCATCTCTCCGTGAATCACTTAGTTCCTGTTGAGTTGGACGTCTAATAAACGACGTTGAAAAATGCAGGGTAGAATCATCAGCGTAGGAGTGGATAGGGCTTTGAGTTACAGTTAGAAGATCATTAATGAATAATAGAAAGAGAGTGGGTGATAGGACAGAACCCTGGGGAACACCACTATTGATAGATTTGGGAGAAGAACAATGTCCGTCTACAGTAGCTGCAATAGAACGGTTTGAAAGGAAACTTAAGATGAAGACTTACACAGAGAGAAGGAGAGAAACCGAATGAGGGTAGTTTGGAAATTAAAGATTTGTGCCAGACTCTATGAAAAGCTTTTGATATGTCAAGGGCAACAGCAAAAGTTTCACCAAAACCCCTAATGGAGGATGACCAAGATTCAGTTAGGAAAGCTAGAAGATCGCCAGTAGATCGCCCTTTACGGAAACCGTACTGACGATCAGAAAAAAGATTGTGAGCAGATAGATGCTTTAGAATCTTCTTATTAAGTATAGATTCAAAAAGTTTAGAAAGGCAGGAAGTCAAAGCTATAGGACGGTAGTTTGAAGGATTGTAACGGTCACCCTTCTTAGGAACAGGTTGGATGTGAGCAAACTTCCAGCATGAAGGAAAGGTGGAAGTAGATAGACAAAGACGGAAAAGTTTGACCAGGCAAGGTGCAAGCACAGAAGCACAGTTTTTGAGAACAATAGGAGGGAATCCGTCAGGACCGTAAGCCTTCCGAGGATCTAGGCCAGAAAGGGCAAAGACAACATCATTCCGAAGGATCTTAATGACAGGCATAATATAGTCAGAGGGTGGAGGAGAAGGAGGAACAAGCCCTTCATCAACCAGAGTGGAATTTTAGCAAAGGTTCGAGCGAAGAGTTCAGCTTTAGAAGTAGATGAGACATCTGTGGAGCCATCTGGGTGAAGCATAGGCGGGAAAGATGAAGAAGAAAAATTGTTAGAAATGTTATTAGCTAAATGCCAGAAGTCACGAGAGGAATTTGATTCAGAAAGATTTTGGCATTTTCTATGAATGAAAGAGTTTTGGTATGTTGAAGTATATAATATATATATTATATATATATATATATATATAATATATAATATATATATATATATATATATATATATATATATATATATATATATATATATATATATATATATATATATATATATATATATATGACAAAAATACATTTTCATATCCCTTTGTGTTATTGGCAGGGTATAAAGATTTTGTAGTGGACTCAACTTTACTATGGTAGTGAAGAAGTGACACTTCCATGGCATGACACCCAGTCATTCAACCATCCATATCACTCCCAGCCACACCGCATATCACATTTGCCACAACACCCACACAACAACCCTTAACACACACAGTCAAACCACACAAAAACACACCACAATACACATCACACACAGCCACACACACCACACTACACATCACATCCAGCCACACACACTACACTACACATCACACCCAGCCTCACAACAAATCATATGACACAGCCATACCACAAAAAAACCCACCACACTGCCATCCACATCACTGCCAGCCACACAACCCATATCACTCCTAGCCACACCAGATAACCACATCACATCACACATCACACCTAGACACACAACAATCCATATCACACTCAGCCAGACCGCACAGCCACATCATACTCAACCACATAACCCATATTATCACACCCAGGACCATAAAGTCACAAAACCTTGCCCAAAAAATAGTACCACACAATGTAACGTAATCAAGTAAACAACTGACGTACTTGACAGTAGTGACATCTGTAGGTCGCCGTTCGCGCCTCTGCCCAATACTTGTAGGAGACAATTCAGCGGACAGTACGTATGTCACGTGTTAGAACGTTTAAGCCGCTGAAGCGTTCACATACCAGCATTGGCATGGTCATCGGCTTCAAACGCATTCGTAATGTTTGTTTCTATAATAATATAAGCGAAAGTGTGTCTGTCTGTCTGTCTGTGTGTGTGTGTGTGTGTGTGTTATAGGTTCCGCCCCCCGTGGCGGAATCCCCTCATATGGCACAGTTTGGGAACCAGCTTGACCAGGGGAAGGTTTTAAGCACACTTATGAGATGGTCTGATCACTTTTTTTCTTCTTTTTTTTAGTAGCCTATTAGCGAGAATTGTGAAAAAAAGTGGGTTGCGAGAATTGAGGAAACCTTGATGTAGGGTGATGGGTAATGGGTGAGTGAATGGGTGGGGTGATGGGTAATGGGTGTGGGGTGATGGGTGAGTGAATGGGTGGGGGGTGATGGGTGAGGGAATAGGTGGGGGGTGATGGGTAATGGGTGAGTGAATGGGTGTGTGGTGATGGGTTAATGGGTGAGTTAATGGGTTGGGGGTGATGTGAATGGGTTGGGGGTGATGTAAATGGGTTGGCGTTAATACATACATTTCTACATCCATGATTTCAGGAAAGTTAGAAGGGGCTATCTGGAGAGTCTGTGTTTGGTGGGCCGAAGGCCCACCAAACACAAATGGTGGGCCGAAGGGCCCACCAATAGCCCTCCGCAGGAGCTAGCCAAAAAGTCCGCCCGGAGGGCGGCTTTGCGGCTAGTATTAAATAAAGCAAAAAAATAGTGTTATTGCTAGCAATTCTAATATAAAATAAGTCATTGTCATGTAAATAAAAGGTAATTGTTATTATGTTTCATCTTGGCAGTTTTGTAGTTTCCTCAACTGTAACTATTATAGTATTTAGTTGAAAAATCACCTGCCACCTCGCGTAAGACCCGCTGGCAATGAGTTTGACACCCCTGCTTTAAGAAATCTGTAGAACGACCGGGATGCCGTCAATCGATCCACTGGGCCCACACACGCTGGACAGGACTGCTACACTCCCCACTCACAGGTTCTGAACGGGTCACGAGTGACGTGCGAATATTCCCTCTCATACTCTCAGCTGCTTATCATCCAGACCTCTTTTTTTCTTTATTTGTTTTGCTCTTGTTGAATCATGGTTTACTTACTTTTTTTCTTGTCTGATAAATCTGTAAAATTTTCGTATGATACCGTACGATATAGTTAAATTATCGTACAAAACATACGGAAATGAAAAGCACTATCGTACATCGTACCATGTGTATAATAATCGTACATGTACGATAATTATAGTACGGATGGCAACCCTGGTTCCTAACCAGCTTCACTCCAAAAGTCTCCAAATGTGTGGGCAAAAAATTCCCAAAATTCCCCATCTGTCTCACAGAACCGTACGCTCACAAAAAATATGTGTATATGTGTGGGTGTAGAGGATATAATATATATATATATATATATATATATATATATACATACATATATATATATATATACATATTTATATATATATATATATATATATATATATATATATATATATATATATATATATATATATATATATATATATATATATATATATATATATATATATATATATATATATATATATATATATATATATATCTAATATGTATTATTGATGCTGTGTCAATATAATAGACATCAAAATATTGCTAATAAAAAAATGGCTGTAGTGTAGTTTACTGTACTTTATGAGGACTCTACATTATAAGTACAGTCTTACATACAAATGAAACTTAATCTTCAAAAGTAATCTTCAATTCCTAGAAGAAAATTTATATATATATATATATATATATATATATATATATATTATATATATATATATATATATATATATATATATATATATATATATATATATATATATATATATATATATATATATATATATATATATATATATATATATATATATATATATATATATATATATATATATATATATATATATATATATATATATATATATATATATATATATATATATATATATATATATATATATATATATATATATATATATATATTAAACATTCAATGTGCACAGCATATTTTTCATACTTATCATTCTGAATCTAAATCTGATAAATATTATATAAGTATTGGCATGCAAAAGTTGTAGTTGCATTTCTTTGAAGTTTTTAAATGTTTTTTTTTTTAACTTTTCCTGAACTACTAACCCTTCTGCTTACTCTGTGAATCTATTCTCTCCATTAGGTTCCTCCGATCACAATCTTATTTATGTGACCTGTCCTATCGCTCCGGTGCCGCCTCGGGACCCACCTAAGCGGAGGTGCTTCTGGCATTTCAACTCAGCTAAGTGGGAAGACCTAAGGCAGTACTACTCTGATTTTCCATGGAATGATGACTGCTTCCATGTCAGAGACCCATCTCTTTGTGCAGAGCGCATAACTGAGGTCATAGTCTCTGGCATGGAGGCGTACATTCCACACACTTTCTCTAATCCTAAAGCCCGTCAACCTTGGTTTAACTCTGCTTGTTCTCATGCTGTCCGAGATAGAGAGGCGGCTCACAGACGGTACCGTAAACATCCATCTCCGGAAAGTCATGCCCATTATATTTCTGCCCGTAATCATGTCAAATCTTTAATTCAACTTACCAAAAACTCCTTCATTCATAGAAAATGTCAAAATCTGTTTTAATCAAATTCCTCTCGAGACGTCTGGAATCTAGCTAATAACATATATAACAATTTTTCTTCTAAACCTTTCCCTCCTATGCTTCACCCAAATGTCTCCACAGCTGTCTCATCTATTTCTAAAGCTGAACTCTTCGCTCAAACCTTTATTGGAAATTCCACTCTGGTTGCTCCTCCTTCTCCACCCTCTGACTATATTATGCCTGTTATTAAGATCCTTCGTAATGCGTAATGATGTTTTCTTTGCTCTTTCTGGCCTAGATCTTCGGAAGGCTTACGGTCCTGACGGAGTCCCTCCTATTGTTCTCAAAAACTGTGCTTATGTACTTGCACCCTTCCTGGTCAAACTTTTCCGTCTATGTCTATCTACTTCCACCTTTCCTTTTTGCTGGAAGTTTGCTCACATCCAACCTGTTCCTAAGAAGGGTGACCGCTATAATCCTATAAACTACCGTCCTATAGCTTAGACTTCCTGCCTTTCTAAAGCTTTTGAATCTATACTTAACAAGAAGATTCTTAAGCATCTATCTGCTCACAATCTTCTATCTGATCCTCAGTACGGTTTCCATATAGGGTGATCTACTGGCGATCTTCTAGCTTACCTAACTGAATCTTGGTCATCCTCCTTTATGGGTTTCTGTGAAACTTTTGCTGTTGCCCTTAACATATCAAAAGCTTTTAATAGAGTCTTGCACAAATCCTTAATTTCCAAACTACCCTCATTCGGTTTCTCTCCTTCTCTCTGTACCTTCATCATAAGTTTCCTTTCAAACCGTTCTATTGCAGCTACTGTAGACGGACATTGTTCTTCTCCTAAATCTAGCAATAGTGGTGTTCTCCAGGATTCTGTCCTATCACCCACTCTCTTTCTATTATTCATTAATGATCTTCTAAGTGTAACTCAAAGCCCTATCCACTCCTACGCTAATGATTCTGCCCTGCATTTTTCAACGTCGTTTATTAGACGTTCAACTCAACAGGAACGAAGTGATTCACGGAGAGATGCCACCGCACGCCCAACTTCTGATCTTTCCATAATTTCTGATTGGTGCAAAGCAAACCTTGTTTTGTTCAATGCCTCAAAAACCCAATTTCTTCACCTATCTACTCGACAAAACCTACCAGATAACTATCCCCTCTTCTTCAATGACACTCAACTATCTCCTTCTACAATGAACATTCTTAGACTATCCTTTACAAAAAATCTGAACTGGAAATCTCACATCTCATCTCTTGCTAAATCAGGTTCTAAGAAGTTAGGTGTCCTGTGGCGTCTGCGTCCTTTTTTTTCTCCCTCCCAGTTGCTTGCTCTCTACAAGGGCCTTATCCGCCTATGTATGGAGTATGTCTCACATGCTTGGGGAGAATCCACTCCTACAGCTTTCCTAAACAGGGTTGAATCAAAAGCTTTTCGTCCAATCAACACCCCTCCTCTGACTGACTGTCTTCAATCTTTAACCCGGGGACTGCGGGAGCTGTGAATTTTTTTGTGCCCACAGTGCGGCAATGTGAGTGAAACAGTGACCATTATAGAATTGGATGAAAATCACATCAACGTCAAGGTAGCAAAAATTGGCATCCGGCAATATATCAATTTTAACCCAAACGTATGGGGTTGTGGTGTGGTTGTGGTCGGGAGTTGAAATATCTGGCGCGAATGGCACCAATCCGCTTGTGAGAGACTACTGAGCAGAGTGGGGTCAGTGATCTTTGGGATTTTTCCCAAGATTTTGAGGGGATTATTCAAGTATTTCTCCAGTAGTTTATCTCAACGTAAGCATGTGTACCGTATTTAGGACTGGCCCAAGACTGACTCCAAAAAAATCCTAAGATAAGCAAAAATATCCCAAGGTTGTTAAGAAAACATCGAAACTGAGTCCTAAATACGTTAATTATGCTTACCTTGAGATAAACCACTGCAGAAATACTTGAATAAAACCTACAAAAATCCCAAGATAGACAGAAAATATCCCAAGGCCTATGGCCTATATCCCAAGGTCTGGGAAAATAAAACCCAAGGAGTGGTATCCCTGCGTACACCGTAGTTAGGCAGATGGTGATGTGTGGTATCGAGGGCTGACATAGTAGTCCGGCAGCCACCAGGCTCAAACTTGTTTTAGGGTCTTAAGTTATTTTTCAGTGGATTTTGTTTGCCCGTATACGGATCCAGTTTGAAAAAATATCTTGGTTGGCTCGCTGTCAACCTTGGGCAGTTTGAGATAATTAGCATAAAACAAAATGGCCGCCAAGGAAATATCAAAATACATAATATACCATAATTCCCTTACAAATTGACATAACCGGTCAACCAATACATGGATTCCAGTGTACTTTGATCCAGAAAATTCATTTCTGGTATTTTCATATCCAAAATGACCACCATTTTCAAAGTGGCTGCATTTTTTTTTTTTTTTTTTTTTTTTTATACATATACTAGTATATAAGAATATTACTTGTTCAACATGAAAGTAATAAAGATTGACAGTTGTTTTAGTCACATCGTTTTGAGTCCTCAATTTCTTATGGGCATAGTTATGGGCATAAATGCATAATTCTTGAGGCAGCAGCCCTCTTTATCGCAGCAGAGGTTGATTTACTTGACATAAAGTTGGTACGACATGCAACATGGTAGCGTGCATCAGCTGCGTGCAAATCACTGATAGCTCCACTCACCCTAATCCGAATTTGTGATGCCCAGTCATCATTCCGTTCATCACATTTTGCAAGGATTTCTGTCGTAAGAAACATTTTCTTTTCCGGCCTGTTAACATGTCTGCAGAGATATGCTGGTTTCCATCTTGATGGATGCTTAGGGTCTATCTTAACTTGGCAATCTTCTCCACAAAATATACAGTGCTCAAAGAAATTGAACTTCAGTTGTTCAGAACGTCTTGCTCGTTTTCTAGGTGCAGCATCTGTTTCTTCTTCATCTTCCTTTTGGCCTTTCAGGGCCCTTTTAACCTCTTGTGGATGAACGTATTTATTCACACATGAGCTATGGACCTTCAAACTCAGATCCTTGTCATTATCATATTGTAATTGCAGTTTCTGATGGATTTCATCTTTGTATATTTTACTGTATCATATGATATTTGCTATCCTCTTAGCTTTAGCATTTATCAAGACTTTTTTCTTCTTCGAATCTGTGCATTTAAACTTCCAAGCAAAATATCACTCCTCCTCCATACTGGCTTTGCTTCATATACATGTACACTTCAATTGTAAATTGTAAACTGTAGCAATAACTTACACTAGTACCAATCTAACACTTAGAACATTGGTCTCTGTTAAAGGCCGAGGGTTTATCCTTTTACCACCTTTAACAGTATGCGCTTTCATGTATGGGATACAAGTAGGTTCACACAGTTTATGTACTACTCCTAGCCCGATCGTTCATCCAGTGCCATTTAAGTCCCGTGCATAGACCACTGTATACCTGGACTGCACACGGGACAATGTTTTGACTTGTGGGGCTGCATAGGGGCCTGCGGGGCGCCCGACAAAGATATATAGTGGTCTATGGACTATCATATAGACTGGTTTATCAGTATATATGATATACTGTAATCTTCGTAAATGTTTGTTCTATACTATTATCAAATAAAAAACAGTAAAACACGCTAAAGAAATGCCATTACGAGACTATGAAGAAATATGCATGAACTTAACTCTTCGCCATTTAAAACTTTGCGAGTCAACTTTTATCATGAAGGGTATCAATATAAGTGCAATTTTATTAGCTTTCCATTGCTATATTTCGTTATCTGATAAATTAATTAGAACCATGCATAAATTATCGTTAAATAGATAAATAAAATCATCAATCGGGTAATTTTCCCGATTGATGATGTTATTTATTTACTTATATATTTCATTTTCTGATAAATGAATTAGAACCATGTATAAATTAGCGTTGACTAAATAAATAACCTAATCAATCGGGGAAATTACCCGATTGTTGATTTTATTTATTTAGTTAATGCTAATTTATGCATGGTTGTAATTAATTTATCAGATAACAAAATATAGCAATGGAAAGCTAATAAAGTTGCGCTTCTATTGATAACCTTCATTATAAAAGTTGACTGGCAAAGTTTTAAATTGCGAAGAGTTGAAGTGAATGCATATTTCTTCAGAGTCTCGTAATGGCATTTCTTTACCATGTTTTACTGTTTTTTATTTGATAATATTATAGAACAAACATTTACGAAGATTACAGTATATTATATATACTGATAAACCAGTCTATATGATCCGTATATATATATATATATATATATATATATGAATCCGAGCGGCCCTCCGACTTCAGGCCCTTGTGCGACAGGCCGATATCCGTGCGCAGTCCAGGTATACAGTGGTCTATGTCCCGTGCGACTGTACACCATCCGAATGAATTAAGCCCCTTCATTCTTGGCTCGGGTCTCCTGCGTTGGCACACCCTGTCTATTCAGGTACGGTTATCTAACTTAAATGGGGCAAAATAGGTAACATTTGGGACACTAAATTACATCTTAGCTGACACTGAACCCCATGCTGGGTTTCACAGCAGTGAAGTCACCAGTGTGCCCTGGTAGTGCAAGGACATTCACTCCTTTATGATAAACAATAAATAGAGAAATAAAATGCCACACAACAAATGGATGTGAGGATTACGAGAAAACAAACACGTGAGGATCAATCACCTATACATATCTGATGTGAATATAGCATGTTCAGGCATCCCTAGTTTTCAACAGTTTCTATCAAAAACTATACACACTGCACCTTCAGATAATGTCATGAGTAAATGAACGAAATAGTAAAATCTACTAGTAAATTAACAAAGTGTACGAATCATACATACGTCAAAATTACGATTTGTACACTTCAATTTCTTATTTGTTGGGCAGTTGTTTTGAAAACGGTGGCCATTTTGAATTTGAAAATACCAGAAATAGATTTTCTGGATCAAAATACCCTGGAATTCATGTATTGGTTGACCCTCTTGTGTGAATTTTCAAAGGATGTATGGTATTTTATGTATTTTTATATAATTTTGGCGGCCATTTTGTTTTATGCTAATTATCTCAAATTGCCCAAGGCTGACAGCGAGCCAGTATATATATTTTTCAAACCGGATATGTTGGCAAACAAAATCCACTGAAAAAAAAAATTAAGACTCCAAAACAAGGTTATCAGAAAAATGTACTTTTGGCTGCCGGTCTATAGCGGCCTACATGTGACACAGTGTGTAGACTTCTACGAATGTTGGCGCGGTTTTTGTATGCAATTGAAAATTGGGCTTCCGGAAGGCATGCCGCAGTCGCTCAGCAGAGCCTTCCGGAAGGCTTGCCGCAGCCCACGGGTTAAATCACCGCCGCCATGCTGCTTCTCTTGCTATCTTCTATCGTTGTTTTCATGCTCACCGCTCTTCTGACCTTGCTAACTGCATGCCTCCTTCCCTCCCGCGGCCTCGCTGCACAAGACTTTCTACTCATTCTCATCCCTATTCTGTCAATCTTCCTAATGGAAGAGTTAATCAGTATCTCTATTCTTTCACCCCCTTCATTGGTAAACTCTGGAACTCTCTCCCTGTTTCTATTTTTCCAGCTTCCTATGACTTAAATCTTTTCATGAGAAGAGTGACAAGACACCTCCCGAACTAAATTGTCCCACTCCCCTATTTTTTTCTCTCCTACTGTCTTCTTTATAGGGACTGGCAACTAAGCGGGCTTTGTGTTACCTCTTTTTGTTGTGCACTTAACCAGTCTTTTATGATGTAAAACAAAAACAAAAAATTACCCACTTGACACTATAAAACTACTAAAGTAATTTCAATTTGTATGCGAATATTTCCTAGTTATATGACTAAATCAAACATACAAGGCAATATATCATGTCCCCTAAATTGTATTTGCTGTTTTTAGGGGATGCATCATTAAAAGAAATTGGTCAGAGCATGTAAAGTGAATTATCCTCAAATTAATGGTTCATATCCCCATGTCCCCATTCGTGACTCCGAATCCCCAAATCTGGGGATTAGTACCCATGGTTGGAAACACTGAGCCGCTCGACGGCTTAACTGGCTGACTGAAATCGCGGCTTAACTGACTGCCGTCAGTCAGTTAAGCCGCGTTTTCGCGAGGTTGGCCAGGGTGGTCTAGGACGGTCTGGGCTGGCCCAGGCTGCACCGATGCTCGCGAAATCACTTCCAGACCATCCCTGTCCCATTCGTGGTTCCTATTGGCTGGGGGATTGAGTGGGCGGTCCTACCGTCAAGCAAGCTTCCCCCCCACCCAAAAAACAAACATCCAAGGGTTATAACACTTGACTTCATGTAATAACCTCCTGCTGACATATGAAAGGTAAACAGTGGTCATCATTCTGTGTGTAATGAATGTCAGATTTACAAATCTCTGGACGGAGAAAAAATCCAAAAAATACAATATTGCATGACCTGTCGCAGCCAGTGTGCAGCAGTAAGTGTGGGGGAGGTGTATCCAGCTTTTTTCTTGTGAATATAGGAGTGAGGCAAGGGTGCGTCCTTGCCCCTTCACTTTTCAACACTTTTATGGACTGGGTATTGGGCAAAGTTGTAGATCAAAGTGATTGTGGAGCATTCATTCCTCGGCAACACCAAGATCACTGAACTTGTTTTTACCGATGATGCAGTAATCTTTGCTGAGTCGCAGGAGGTCATGGTGATGCCTCTCGAGGCGCTGCACGAGGAGGCATAACCTTTAGTACTTAGGTCTCCTGGCTAGACCTGGAAGGCTCCTGGACCAAGGTCGAGGTGTTTGGAGGCTTACCAGATGAAACAGTACAGTCAGTGTTGCGGCGAGGACATTGAAATCTTGGAAAGTTTTACATACCTTGGTAGCGCAATCCATAATGATGGCGGTTCACGTCAAGAAGTCTTACGGCGGATTGGCATATCTCACTGTGATATGGACTCACTCAGCACGAGTATTTGGCGCTGTCGATACCTGTGTAGGAGGACAAAGATCTGGATCTTCAAGTCGCTTGTGATCCCTGTCCTACTCTACGGTTGTGAGACATGGACACTAAATAGCGA
This sequence comes from Chionoecetes opilio, assembly GCA_016584305.1. Lineage (NCBI taxonomy): Eukaryota > Metazoa > Arthropoda > Malacostraca > Decapoda > Majidae > Chionoecetes > Chionoecetes opilio. The sequence continues at coordinate 90,147 of JACEEZ010012700.1, read as the reverse complement.
CTTGAAGAGGCGAATCAATGCTTTTGGTAATAAGTGTCTTCGCAGAATCATGGGGTTTCGCTTGGATGATTACGTGTCAAATCAGCGATTGCACCGTGAAACTGAATCGAAGCCTATTACCTACACAGTCTGTCAGCGCCATCTTCGGCTATATGGGAATGTGGCACGCTACCCTGAAACCGATCCTTCCCATCGGGTTGTATCTGTAAGAGACACTCCGGCGTGGAGGAGGCTAAGGGGGTGCCCACAAGGCTCGTGGCTTGGGCAAGCTGATGTTTCTTGTCGAGAGTTGCTTGGTATAGGAAGGGAGCCTGCATGGGGACTCGTGCGTGGTGAACCTCGGGAGTGGCGTCGTAGGGTGGGCGAGGCGACGCTCCCCGGCGTATGCCCTCAATGATTGATTGATTGATTGTCGCAGCCATGTCAAACGTTTACTATATCATTATATAACCTATAAAACCATCATGTATCATATCTAAGTACTGGCATCCACTACTGGTGATTTCCGTGTTTAGCAGGCATTTAATGGAGTGCTTTTTGCCCAATTATTATGCAAGTTTTGCCTTGTGCAAATAGTGTGGTCTCAATAAATGGTATTACTACTGACTGGCGCTTCTACTTCGTTGAAAATAACATAATCGCGAAATGTTCTGATAAATTTGATCAGTGCACAAAATGTTGCCTTATTTTGCAATATAGCGTACTGTTCAAACTTATTTTTCATTGTCATCCTCTTGACCTCCTTGACCTCCATCATATACACTCATTTCCCAAGATGTAATTTGCAGCAAGTTGTGCGTATTGCAATTTTTCGTGAAAATACTTTGCCTTGTGGTAAGCTAACTTGGTGTTTACCAGGTCTTATCAGCGGCACGGGCAGTCCAGCTCCTGAGCGTGGACTGTCCCGACCTGACCCAGCCTGGTCTAGCCTGCCTCGGGAAAACAGAGTCCGGTCCTGCTGAGCCAGTTAGTAAGTAGAGTTCCCGCAATAGGGGGTCCCGTGACCGTTTTTACGGGACCGAAGTTTGAAAATTGATTTTAGTCAATTCATGGGTGCTAGTTAAAATGAGCTGGGGCGGCCCTCATGAAAATGTGGACTTACTCGGTCAGACGCGAAAAATCAAAATTGCCGCCACCCAGCTTGCGGTGGTATATCAAAACATAACATATCGTTGCTTTTACATGTCAGATCTTAATGATTTGGGGATCTAAATGTATGTTTTTAAAGGCAACGATGCTGTGTTTTGTGTTTCCAGATTGCATTATCCAAGTACTCAGTCAAAAAATATATATTCTCTTTTTTTGCCAAATCCAAGATTTATCTTCAATAAGATCAGGAAAATACACTCAACTCATTTTCTTTCCATAGGTTTATTAATAGTGAATATTTTCCTGCCACCAACTTTTGTGTGTGTGAGAGCATCCACAACAAATTGACACTGCAAAATAATAACACAATCATTGCATACATATTCTAAATATCTGCGCAATGTACCAATCGATCAACTGTTATGATGTTCTTGTACGTAATAACATTATATATAAATTTACTCTCATATTTACCAACATCATCTGTCCCTCCCGTCATTTTATAGTCTTTCATTCACTATCTTTTTCAGTCACTAACTTCATCATTACTTCCAACTTCATAATCATGCAACAGTGTCCGCTTATGTTCAACCAGATCATGTAAACTTCTAGGCACTGCATCCTTGGTATACCTCATTGGCACACATCTTCCAACTTGCAGTGTCCATCAATGGTTAGTAGGATCAGGAGGTACATCAGGCTTCTCGTAGTTTAGTAGAATGTAAGTCTGGTAGTTTACTCGCGTCACATGCAGATTGTGAGAATCTAGATATTGAGGGATAATGGAAGTAGACTTTCTTTTCATCTGACCCCACTTCAGTGCTCTAGCTTCACCTAAAGTTTTACTGATTTTGTCATTATATATGTGTCTAATACTGAACGTGGCCATTTATGAAGCATCTTCTGTTTCACTGCGAGTTTTGCCGACACCTTTCAAAAATTTTCGGGCCTCTTAAGTTTATGTTTCTTTTTTATACATCGTTTTTTTTTCCTGTCCATATAAACCAGATGTCGTATGAGATCCACTATGGATGTGTAATGGGATTCTGATTTCAGCTACATCTATAGAACAGAGGAAGCCTCCGTGGTGCAGTGGCTAGCGTGCCTGGCTACGAATCTGCGGGCCCTGGTTCTATCCCGGGCCAGGGCAAGCCGGTGATCAGCCTACCCAGCTGTTCTTCCTCCCTTTCGGGGTTGATAAATGGGTACCTGGGGTAGCCTGGGGAAGGTAACTGTGGTAACCCGGGAGTCTCACTAGCCCTGTGTCCCGGGGTAACGGGTCCTCACCCACCACAGGCTCTAAGGACTAATGCCACGGAGATGAGCACCGCATGCCACGCGCAGCTTAGCGTATGCTCCCATCTTTACCTTTTACTTATAGAACAGAGATCTCTGCAGCTGATGATTTTGTCTTTCCATTTAATAGCAAGGGCGCCCTCCATTTGATGTGCAACATATTTAGAAAGAACCACTATGTATCTGTATCATCGGCATCAATCACGACTGTTTCCATTTTCCTGTTTTTTTCGGATTTGTGAGTAGATGAAGAACAGGATTGTGTCTGCCTCAATGTGGCTGCATTCGAATTATTCCACCCTTTCACCAGAGGAGATGTTACAACAGTTTTTCCTCATGTAGTGCAAGTCAATTTCACTGTGTTTATTTGCATGCTTGGTGAACTCATCGCTCATAGACTATTGTAGCCTTTGTTTGTATCCCTGATTACTGAAGAGGGCTTGAAAATCCTTTGTGGCAAGAAACCTATCTGATGAGTTCATGTACACATTTCTGGACCCATTTCTATAAATTGTCATAGTTGTACATCTTTCATGCTCACTGTCCTTTTTGGACACCTCTACACCATGGGCATCGATTACAAACACAATATGGCTTGCATTTGGGTGCCTCCTATGAATAATGGATAATTGCTTTTCAGCATAATCACCCTACGTGAAGGCAACCCTATCACCTTTCTTACGATCTTCAGCAGTAGGGGTCACTAATCTCCACAGGAAACCCATATCAACTAGGGAAATGTACTGATCTGGAACAAGATCAATGGCCTGCATGTTTAGTTTCTCAACTAACTTGGATTTTTGCACTTTTGTCATGGTATCATTGATGTTAAATATAGATAAACACTCATATGTCACACGAAATTCCATCACCTGTGCGAGGGTAAACTTTTCTTCACCTGATTCTGCCAGACAAATAACAAATTTCATTGCTTTGTTCTCCATGGCATCTGTCTTTGTCACTTTGCCTGCGACTGGATTCATAGATGGAGGTGGTTTGTTGAAAGTGTACCTTGAACATCTGTGACTAGTGTCATCAAATGTCTTGTTCTCTGAAAACATTTGTTCTCTGAAGAATTTAGTCACTCTTCTGTCACCATCTTCGAGAGCACTTTCAAATATCTTATTAGCTCAGCTGCGGCATCAAAACCAGATAACAGAGCTCTCAATTGTAGTTTACCTAAGTCAAATGGACTACAGCCAAACTCATGAAATGCAACTGCTTAGGTCTTGGACAGCGTGTTCATCAATCTTCAGACGACTGGAGGTATTCTCAATATGATTCCCAATGGATATCTTCATCTGTGCCAGTGTGAGAGGAGCTGCCCTTACTCTGTTGACTGAGTTCACGTTCCTAGTGGTAGTTAACAACATATTTTCGTTCCTTATAATTTTTAGCCACCCAGCCTTCATCTTGGAACCTTTTTTCATCGTCGTTTCAATCCACTGTTCAAGGGGCAAACACGAATAGGGATTTCCAGTCATTGACTGTGCAAACAATCCATCAAGTAGGTATCTGGCCTTTTTCTCCAGCAGACTATTTATTTCAAGCTAAAACTCCACAAGCCAGTGAGCATACTTGTCATTGTCATACACATGGAGCCATGGCATCATCATTCGTAATGAAGCCTTGAATTCATCCCACTTTCTTGTCTTTACAGCATGGATATTCATCATCAGAACTTCAACCATAGACATGAAACTCATCCAATACATGGCCATGGAACTATTTGATGATTCGTCACTTTGGAACACTTGTTTGGCAAAGAACACAATAAAGGGTGAGATTCTAACTCTGAGTAGACTTGCAGCTTCTGATCTGGAGTTGTGGAGGATTCATGAAGTATGACATTCTTCTTAATATTTTCGGATAAAGACATCATCTTCCCTGCCTTTTCTGATCACCTATCGACTCAGAGCTTCATACATAAACCGTAGACATCTGATTACGTTTATAGTGTCTCCCACGTAAAGCCTTATCTACTGACCCTTCAACAATAACCTCTGCAGGAACAAATATATTGGACAAGCCAGAACCATCAAACCATTATAAATGGGAGACATAAATGAGTACTGTGTGTGAAATGACACAAGAATTGGTACAATATCTTTGAAAACTCCGGGATTTTCATTCTTCAGTTACACCATAAGTACATCAACTGGTTGATCACCTACTAGCAAAATAAATGACATCCTTTTCTTCTCAGCGGCAGCAACCATCCTGCGCACCACTTCATGAACTGCAGATGTGTGTGGAGGCCTAGGAAATGTTAAGAAATAGTATGGTTTGCTCTTTTTCACATTTTGTTGCACAGTAATCTGAAACCCACCAAATGCACCAGTTGTCTGTTTAGCAGCAGGTATGTTGGTTTGGTCATCTGCTAGACGCACCAATCAATGCATGGACGATTTCCCTTTGTCTATGTACATCTGTGTTCTGACACTTAATATCAATCTCTGAGGCGAGGTGCCGGTTGCCCACGTTTCACTGTTTTGTAGGGCTGAACAACATGGTGTTCTAGGCACAACAATTTCAGGTCTTCTGGACTTGTAGGAAGGCACGTCACTTTCTGCATCTTGTACAGTCAGTTTTAGATCTTCAGGCTGTACAAACATAACATTGGTGTGGTGTGACGTATTGGCGCCTGTCAGTGTGTTTTCACAGAAGTCGTCATTATCAAGAATGCCAATTACAGGAATATCCTCAGCAAGCTTCTCTGGGCATACATATTTTTTTTCAAGGTCATGCTTTGTCCATGAATTATAGAGATGTAGAAGAGATTTCTATAATTATAGTTCTATTATTATACGAGAGGATGTCTATAAATTATCGGCTTCGGGTTAGTCCATGCAGTGTCACTGACAGCTGTGTTTGAATTGCAGAACTGTTCTCAGTGACACATGACAGCAGTAGCAGGGCAAGTGCATAAACCACAGGATCTCTCCTATTTTCTTCAAAATTTTGTTTGTGTGGAGTTTTCAACCATGTCCGAAATTTCAAAAGCATGTCATTTGGGGCTTGAGGTGTCTCCAGTTCTTCGACACATAATAGCCATGTCATTGCAGGATTATTACCAAGAGCTTCGTTCATGCGTTTAGCAGCATTATAGAGTAACTGTTCATCACTAATACCCAATGAATAAATAAATGGCTACTTCAGTGTAGCTGCCACCAGCTGATGTATCATAGACTAGTGTACTTTCATATTTTCGATAGCGGTCATGGAAACCAATCTTTTCACCAAATTCTTTCTGGAGCATTTCTTTGGTTACTTGACCTCTTACCACTGGGGTCAAACCCAATGTTTCGCAGAAAGGCTTTATAATTAGACAGCAAGCTTTGCACAGTTCGCAACTCATGCTCTTCAAACAAACACAACCAGACGTACTTGTTTGAAGAACATATATTTTACCTCAGACTGACGAATATTTTGTATATAAAGCTGACTATCATCACTATTTTTTTACTGTGGCACATACTTCTTCCAGCAGGAGCGGTGGTAGTGGATTTTTGCTGCAAAGGGATCTGAAACTGCTTATATTTGTGTTAAGATGCGATCACGCATCCTGTTGTCCTGGAGGTATACGGTATGCAACTATGCATGCCTTGAATCATTGAATGCATACCAGGCATCCAAAGTTAGCATAATATGTCAGCGGTCCCTGGTGGGATATTTTTCATCTTCCGGCTTCATACACCATACGCATACGTTTTTCTCATGAATCAGGCCAGTTGCTGCACGGGAGAGTCTCTTAGGCTGTTCAACAGAACAACTTGCAGCAAAGCTACTTTCATCTTGGGGTAGCTCCTGATACGCCTGGGTATTGTCTCTTCTGTTTATTGCTTGCTGCATATGACGTTTGCTAGTAAATATGATCTTCCAAGCTATGTAATAAAACACATCTTGTGGTCCAGCATCAAAATTAATTGTATCATAAACTGTTTGAAACCTATCTAGATGATGCCACTGTTGAGCTAAGGTCTTCAAATTGTTCCTTGATTCAGGAGTAGTGCTGTTTTCGTCACTCTGCTGACCACAGAGGAAGCACTTGTAGCTTTCTTCACTTTCTTTTTGTCTTCTTTTTTAACCTTTTTCTTTCTACGACATAGCTATGGCTCATTTCAGGATCTCTGTAACAAATAACAAAACATTTAAAGCTGAGAGACACTTCAGTTTACTTTTTCAATGAAAATTAAAGCCCATGCATCCTTGGCCATTTACTTTGCAGTTAGCGAATGCCATCTTCATATTTTAGCTACAGAACATTAACCAATTTTGGTCTAAGGCTTACACAAAGCAAGTTATCATGCTAATAAATGAATTCCTTGACCTTAAAAACATACATTTAGATCCCCAAATCATTAAGATCTGACATGTAGAAGGGGATATTGGGATAATTGGCCTGATATGTTATGTTTTGATATACCGAAAGCCGGGTGGCGCCCATTTATAATTTTTGCGTCTGACCGAGTTAGCCCACATTTTCACGAGGGTCTCACCAGCTCATTTTAACCATCACCCATGAATTAACTAAAATCAACTTTCAAACCTTGGTCCCGGAAAAACGGTCACTGGACCCCCTATTGCAGGAACACTAAGTCTAAACCGGTCTAGCACCGTCGCCAAAACGCACCTTTAGGCAGTTACTACCCGCGGGTCGCCGGTGTCGCGTGAACAGCAGTCTGTGTATGAGGTGCAGTCCACCTTTGTTTAATAACAAAAGAAAACGCGAACTACGCATGCGCGGAGGCGAATATTTTTTTAATAAATTGATTTAAAGGGCCTAACAAGACTTTTTGATCAACAAAGGTATGCCCAGGCGTCCTAGACAACAAATATGTCTTTGTTTATCAACAAAAGGAAGGGGGGGGGGGGGGCGCGAACTGCGCATGCCCGGAGGCGAAAGCTTACTAACAAAGACTTGTTATCAGCAAAATCATTCGCAGGCGTCATCCGCCAACATGGCTGGAGATTTACAGGAAAGATTAGCCAAATATAGGGATGAAATAGGCCCAATCAATTTACAAAAAAATATTATCCTTCGCGCATGCGCAGTTAGCGTTTTCTTTTGTTAGTAAACGAAGTGAACTGCACCTCATAAACAGACAGCTGGTCACGCGACACCGGTGCTCGCCAGGCAGTGCATCACCCCACCACCCAGCCACCATCCCTCCTCCCTGGGCCCGCACACAGTTACTGTGCAAACTCTGCCTCCATGCCAAACACATACGCAATCTCATTATAAAGATACTTTTCTATGATATTTACATCAGGATCCAAACAATGCAGCCGCTGGTATAAATCCCTCATATATATTGTTCAACATGCCGCTCGCACGTGCCAATACTGACAAACAAAGGTCGCAAGATGATGAGTGGGAGGCTGCAGCCCCACACCCATCCCGCGCTATTTCGTCGTCCCTAGCAACCGATCTTTGTCCGCTTTCGCCGCATTCGACATACCTCCTGACTCTCGTAAAATAAGTGGAAGAGACAAGGTTTAGGGACGAAAAATGGAGACAACAAGAGGAGGAAGAGAGGATACAGGAGGGCACTGCAGGATTTGAAGCCTTTATTATCTTGCTGGCACTCCAAGGACAGTGCCCCCACCTCTCTCCCGATAACAGCACGGATGTCATCCACACCTCCAATCCGTGACTTATAACATGTACTTAATAGACCAAGGGCTACGAAACCCCCCCCCCTTCTTAATACCTGCCACCCTTTTTTTCAGTTACTATAATGTCTAAGCATCAAGAAAATCATTGTTAGTCAAGCGATTTCTGGTTGCTAGTACCCGTAAATAGATGTTAAAGATCGCTGCTGGTGGATGGGAGGAAAACTTACAACGCCATGGAAGGAAAAATGCAACGCCATCTTTCAACCAGCAAGGTTAACAACAAAAGTTATTTATGTATTTCAACTGTTTTTGGGGTGACAAATCGATTTGAATTGCTATTTTTGCGCTTCATGATCCCTTAACTTATTGGTAAACAGCAATAGGCGTTCCAACTACTAGGTTTATATCACGGTCTTAGATCTAACTTCCAATCTGTGGAACATCACCTCTCCTCCTCTAGACCACATCATATTTTCCTCACCAAAACTCAGGCGTCTGTGAACACTAACAAAAGTTCCTTTTCTGTTACCCCCTACTCTCTCTATTATAATTTTCAATCTGTCTGTTGCGTATATGTACGCAAAGATATCACTAAGTCTTGCACTCGTTCCCGCAGGGTCATCTCATTTTCCTTTTGCAGAAATTTCCATTCCTGGCGATATCAATGTTCACCACCAGCAATGGCTATCATCTTCTTTCACTGACTAACCTCGTGAGCATGCCTACAAGTTTTCTATTCTCCAAGACCTAAAGCAGCCGGTGCAGTACCCTACCCGTATTCCTGACCGCCTGGGAGATACACCCAGCTTTCTTGATATTCTTCTAACCCTTCTGCTTACTCTGTGAAACTGTTGGGCACCTCCGATCACAATATTATTTTTGTTACCTGTCCTATCGCTCCGATGTTGGTTCGGGACCTACCCACGTAAGCGGAAGTGCTTCTGACATTTCAACTCAGATCTTTATGCAGAGCGCATAACTGAGGTCATTGTTTTCAACATGATGGCATACATTCCACATACTTTCTTTAATCCTAATGCCCGTAAACCTTATTTTAACTTTGTTTGTTTTCATACTGTCGATGATAGAGAGGCGGCTCACACACGGTATACCGTAACCATCCGTCTCCTAAAACTCACGTCCTTCATATTTCTGCCCGTAATTTTGCCAAATCTTTTCTTTAACTTACCCAAATCTCCTTCATCAATATAAAATGTCAAAATCTTTCTGAACCAAACTTCATTCGTGACATATGGCATCTAGTTATAAATATCTCTAATATTTGTTCTTCTTCATTTTTCCTTCCTGTGCTTCTCGTGGATGGCTCAACAGCTGTCTTATCTATTTATAAAGCAGAACATATTTTGATCCAACCTTTGCTACAAATTCTGCTCTTGTTGATGAAGAGCCTGTTCCTCTTTTACCTCCACCCTCTGACTATATTATGTCTGTTATTATGATCCTTCGTAATAATATTTTCTTTGCTTTTTCTGGCCTTGATCCTCGTAAGGCTGACAGTCCTGAAGGAATCCCTCCTATTGTTATCAAAAACTGTGATTTTGTGCTTGCACCCTGTCTAGTCGAACTTTACCGTCTTTTTCTATATAATTCCACATTGCCTTATTGCTGGAAGTTTGCTCACATTCAACCCGTTCCTAAGAAGGGTGACCGTTCTAATCGTTCCATCCCCTTCTAAGGAAGGGGATGGTAAGACAGTCGAACTTTCCCTGTCTTCAGGTAAGACCGTGGTTGTGGGTGACAGCCAGGTCAAGAATCTGGATAGGACCTTTTGTAACAGGGATTGGAAAAATAGGACGCTTGCCTGTTTTCGTGGAGCGGGGATAGGGAACATAGCAGAAAGGCTGGGGAGGGTAATGGTGGGTGAGGGATTAGCGCCGACAGTATGTATAAGTGCAGGGGGAAATTATATAGGCAGGGTCGAGAGACAGGAGCTCCTAAGGAGGTACAAAGAGGCACTAGGCAGGGTTAGTGACCTTGGAGGCACCCCTGTTGTGTGTGGCATTTTGCCGCGCAGGAAAGGGGGTCCAAGATGGTGGTGGGAGGCGTGTGAGGTGAACAGCTTGCTGGCTGAACACAGCAGGAAGAACGGGTGGCTCTTTATCTATAACTGGGCTCGATTCTTCGGTAAGGATCACCTGTACGCCAGGGACGGGGTGCATCTCTCTCATAGGGGTGTGGGTGTGTTGGCGTGGGTAATTGAAAGAGAGATGGGGATCATGGTTTTTTTTAGAGGCCAGGAGGGTGTGAAGGTGATGAATAACGATCATGATAGTCAAGGAAGGAATATTGTTTGTCAAGTCAGGAATGAAGACAGTATAATTAAGAAAAAGACAGGGATAAAACAGGCAGTCAGTGTAAAGACAGCTAGCGGGAAAATCGACAAGATGAAGAAGTGCAACCTAAAAGTTTATTATACAAAGTGTAGGAGTATATTAAATATGATAGATTTACTGAGAGGAACACCTTGTGTTGAAGATTTTGATATAATAGCATTAACATGGTTAGATATGACAGGCAAAGTATTTAATCCAGAAGTAGAGACAGCGGGATATAAGTTATTTCACAAGGACAGGGTAGGAAGGAGAGGCGGAGGAGTTGCACTATATACCAGGGATACATTGCAGTGTTGTGTTAACAACGTTATAAAAACGGACACTAGCATAGAGTCTATATGGGTGGAAATTAGAGAAGGAACTGATAAGATGGTCTTGGGTGTAGTGTACAGGTCTCCAAACTTATGTAAAGAGGATTCAGCTCTTATATGGCAGGAAATAAGCAAGGCCTGTAAATATAATTGATTATGCGTGGTAGGAGACTTTAATCTTAGGAGCATTGACTGGGATTTAATTATAGGAGACAATGACGCAGAGAATTTGTTAAAACTAGTTGAAGATAACTTCCTAAAGCAAGCAATCAAGGAGCCTACTAGGGGATATAATATTCTAGATTTATTACTAACAAACAGGGATGATTTAGTTACTGAGGTGGAAGTTGGAGGTACGTTAAGAAAAAGCGACTATTGCGAAATCAGATTTTGCTTAAATTGGGAGGTGGGAAGAGTAAGTGATAATAAGCATAGAGTACCTGACTTCAGAAAGGCTAATTATGTAGGATTAAGAAGACAACTAGAAGGGATTAACATTGACAAGACGGAGGGTGAGATGAGATCTGCGGTCGGGACGGAGTGGGGTGTTGGTGAGGTCAACGCGGAAAAGGATTATAAAACTTTTGTCAGCAATTTAATTAAAGGTCAGAAAAAATATATTCCTTATAGGGCGATAAGGTCAGGGAAAAACGAGCCCAAGTGGATGACTGAGTTTTTAAAACACAACATAGGGGTAAAAAGGGACATGTATACGAAAGTTAAGGATGGGCAGGTGAATAGAGAGCAGTATAACGAGATGGCTAGAACAGTGAAAAAATTAACAAGATCAGCGAAGAAGAATTATGAGATTAAGGTTGCAGGGAAGGCAAAGACCGATCCTATGGTATTTTTTCAGGTTTATAAAACAAAGACTAGGGAATTAGTGGGGCCATTAAAAAATAAACAGGGGGAGATTATAAGCACGGCAGAGGATATGTGTAAAATTTTAAATGATTATTTCTTAAGTGTTTTTACTCAGGAGGATAAACAGAGGGTACCTGATAGTGAACAGATGTTTAGAGGAGAGGATGATGAGAAACTCAAAGATATTGTGATAACTAGGGAAATGGTAGAAGAAGGTATAGACGGAATGAAGAATTTTAAGTAACCAGGACCAGATGAAGTGTATCCCAGTGTACTAAAATAAATCAAAGGGGTTGCTAGTGATGCGTTAGTGCATATTTTTAGGAAATCGATTGATACAGGGGAAGTGCCGTTAATGTGGAGGAAGGGAGATGTACTAGTTCCCATATTTAAGAAGGGAGATAGAGGATTAATGTCAAATTATCGACCCGTTAGCCTGACGTCAGTGGTAGGTAAATTATTGGAATCTGTTATTGCAAAAAACATTAGAGAGCACCTTGAAAAGCATAGTTTGGTAAATGATTCACAACATGGGTTCACCAAAGGTAAATCATGTCTCACTAATTTATTGAGTTTTTATAGGAAAGTTTATGAAACAGCAGATAATGATGAGGATTATGATATAGTATACTTGGACTTTAGTAAGGCATTCGACAAGGTGCCACATGGTAGATTCTTAAATAAGGTTAAGGCTCATGGAATAGATGGGAAGGTTCTTCGTTGGATTAGATCTTGGCTAAGTAATAGGCAACAAAGGGTTACAATTAATGGTTCTAAATCTGAATGGGGGCGGGTAACGAGTGGGGTTCCACAATGGTCTGTTTTGGGCCCATTACACTTTTTTATTTACATCAACGACTTGGATAGTGGGATTAGTAGCGATAGCAGCAAGTTTGCTGATGATACTAAGGTAGGTAGGATTATTAGATCACAGTCTGATGTAAATATTTTGCAAGGAGACTTTGATAAATTAAATGAGTGGGCAGATAGATGACAGATGAAATTTAATATTGATAAGTGCAGCGTTATGGATGTTGGTAGGAAAATCCATGGTAATAGGTACACCATACGCAGTGTATCGCTGAAAGATCAGAGGGTGAGAAAGATCTGGGAGTGCGGGTAAGCTCAGACCTCCGTCCTAGGAATCAATGTATTGAGGCTAGAAATCGAACCAACAGGGTGTTAGGATTTATTACCAGGAGTGTTAAAAGTAGAAGTGCTGAGGTTATTCTAAAGCTTTTTTTGGCTCTAGTCAGACCTCACCTAGACTATGCGGTTCAGTTTTGGTCTCCGTATTACAGGATGGATATTGCCTTGTTAGAATCAGTGCAGAGAAGGATGACCAAAATGATTCATGGAATGCGTAACTTTAGTTACGAGAGGAGATTGAAACTATTAAATTTACACTCACTCGAGAGGCGTAGAGTAAAGGGCGATCTGATAGAAGTTTTTAAGTGCATAAAGGGATACAATATAGGCGATGTATAGAAAGTTCTTAAGGTTAGTAAGCAGGGTAGAACGAGAAGTAATGGATTCTAGCTGGAAAAACGTAGATTTAAAAAGGAAATTGGGGGAAACTGGTTCACAAATAGGGTGATGAATGATTGGAATGGACTAAGTCGTGCGGAGTCTATTGGGGTCTTTAAAAGGAGTCTGGATAAATTCATGGATGGGGAATCGAGGTCAATGCGGAGTCTATTGGGGTCTTTAAAAGGAGTCTGGATAAATTCATGGATGTTGAAGAGAGGTGGATATAGGTAGAGTTAGGTAACAGGAACTACCTCGTATAGGTCTCACGGCCTCTTGTAGCTTCTTTACTTTCTTATGTTCTTAATCCTTCAAACTACCGTTTTATAGTGTTTACTTCCTACCTTTTTATAGCTTTTGAATCTATACTTAATAAGAACATTCTTAAGCATGTAATATCTGCTTACAATCTTCTATCTGATCATCAGTACGGTTTCCGTAAGGCCTGGTCGACTAAAGAATGGTCAACCTACGCGCAGAGCAGAACTATTTCACGTGGGGGAATGTCTCTCTCTCGTTCTCTCTAGCTCGCTCGTCTCTGTCTTTCTCCAGATTTCAAGGGGAAGTAAGTTATTTTTCTTGTAGCAAGTGTACTCTCTCTCTTTCTCTCTCTCTCTCTCTCTCTCTCTTCTTCTCTCTCCTTCTCTCTCTCTCTCTCTCTCTCTCTCTTCTCTCTCTCTCTCTCTCTCTCTCTCTCTCTCTCTCTCTCTCTCTCTCCTCTCTCTCTCTCTCTCTCTCTCTCTCTCTCTCTCTCCTCTCTCTCTCTCCTCTCTCTCTCTCTCTCTCTCTCTTTTCTCTCTCTCTCTCTCTCTCTCTCTCTCTCTCTCTCTCTCTCTCTCTCTCTCTCTCTCTCTCTCTCTCTCTCTCTTCTCTCCCCTCTCTCTGTCTCTCTCTCTCTCTCTCTTTCACTGTATATATATATATATATATATATATATATATATGTATATATATATTGAGATAGTAATAATGGTTGAGGAAGAGTAGGCGAATGTGGAGGTGGTATAGATGAGGATGAAGGTGTGGTGGAGGTGGTAGAGTAGGAGTAGATGGAGGTGGTGGTGGTTGAGGAGGTAGAGGAAATGGAGGCGGTTGTAGTTGAAGAGGAGGAATAGGAGGGTGTGGTGGATGTGGAGGAGGAGGGATTGGTGGTAATAGTTCGCACACATCGGTGGTTCGGTGGTCACATCGTACATCTTATTTTCTTACATATTATTGTATTACTATACACCTATTACTATCATCATTAATTATGTTAATATGATAGTGACACTATGATGACTATTAAGAGTAGTTGTAATGGCCGGCTAGTTGCAGCAAAAGGAGAAAGTGGAGATGGAAGTTGAGTTGGAAGTGGAGGAGTGGTGGTGGAAGAAGTAGGAGTAATGGAGGTGGTAGAGGAGGAGAGAGAGGAGGAGGAAATTATGTTATTATGATAGTGACACTAGGATAACTATTAAGAGTAGTAGTAGTGGTAGTAGCAGCAACAGAAGAAGAAAGATGAGGTGGGAGTGTAGTTGGAAGTGGGGGAGTGATGGTGGAGGTGGTGGAGCAGGAAGATAAGTAGATGAAGGTTGTGCTGGTGGAGGATGTGGAGGAGGAATAGGAGAATAATGAGAAGGAGGAGGAGGAGAAGGAAGAGGCGAGCGGGACGCGAGACGCACCGTCTCTGTCCTCTCATAACCCTGGTCAAACCTGGGGGGAAAGCCAGCAACGGAGGTAGTATCGCCAGCAACGACCTGCTCTCCGACTACCTACATACTACTTTTCCTTACGACGGAAGCTACAAAGCCTGCCTCGGTAGGTAGTAAACGCATCGGAAGGTGTTGACTGGCTACGGCGAGTAATGACGTCATCAAGCTCATCATCAGTCACCAGCCAATGACAAACTGTTTTTAAAACTTCTCGACCAATCACAAGTCAGCGAGACATATTTCCGGGCAAGAATGGCATGTCAGACTGCCTCTCTCCGCCATCTGTCCCCGTCATCTCAAACTAATTCTCGTTTTATTTGGAATGCTTGCGTTTTAAGGAGTTTTAATGTATCAGATAGTAAGATATATAAGTAAGGAGCCTGTGTTGCTAGTGTTTTGGTGGTAGAAGGTGTGTGTGTGGGTTGAAATAGTGAATATTTGTGTTATGGGGCGGCCCCGCGGCAAGAATTTCTCCGTCACTCACTGCCTCGCCAGCAGTCACCTCATCATAACATCTTTAAATCACCCTTATTTAAGGTGACACACGGTGCTATATTGATTTGGATAATGACACGTGTATATAACATCTCACCATACTCACTAAGTTGTATAATAACGAGTAATAAGACGTTTAATCCTGCCCAAACCTACTGTGGCGGACTCTCAAAAGTTTTGAGTAAAAACCCGCCGTCATCCGCCTCACCTGTGCCTTCCTGAAGAAGACAGTCAGCTCCCAAGCCTGTGATAGCACCATAGGATATCACCAGGAATCATAGGATTCCTCAAGGGGTTCTCGCTCCCCTACTAAATATTACCAAAGACATCTATCTCCCTTTGGTGTTGATATCCACCTCACGGCTTCATGCTGCTGCGGCTGCTGCCGAAGGCCGCGCTGCCAGACGTGCATGAGTCCCTTGCTTGTATTTCATCTCTTTACTCATATATATGAATAATATCCATCCAAATGCAATCATATGTCTACATTCACCTAGAGAAATTATATTTCATAGCATACCAAGCAATAATAAGCGAGCCTGGAGACTTCCTACCTCTGCTAATACCAGTCTCGAGCAGTCGTTGGCCAGTCTGCACGTTTACGACCAAACCTACGACTTTTCCGCGCTGTGGGTTCCTGTTACGACCGACGTCGGACTTCCGACCAAAAAAAGGTCATAAAGTGTTTTGTGACATCCCCCCCTGGACTGCGGGTGTCTGCTTGTCGGAGCAAGGCAGTTTATTCCCACTTGATGTCAATGCGTCGAGGCGTCTCATTTTGGTTTCCCACGTAGGTTGACCATTCATTAGTAGACCAAGCCGTAAAGCTAGATCTACTGGTGATCTTCTAGCTTCCGTAATTGAATCTTGGTCATCCTCCTATATGGGTTTCGGTGTAAAGTTTGCTGTTGCTAGAGCCTGGTATAAATCTTTGATATCAAAACTACCCCTATGCAATTAATGTCCTCTCTGCACCTTCAACTTATTTTTTTTCAAACCCTTATATTGCAGCTACGATAGACGGTAATAGTAGTGTTCCTCAGGGTTCTGACCTATTACTTTCCATGGTGATATGACCATACAAAGCCCATGATCTCTTTCTATTCATTAATTCATTAATATTTCAAGTCTAACTCAATGCCCTAATCCTACGCTGAAGACTCTACCCTGCATTTTTCAACGTAATTTACTAGATAGCCAACTCAACAAGAACTAAGTGATTCACGGAGAGATACCACAAACCGCCTAACTTCTGATCTTTCTATTTCTGATCGGGACAAAGCAAACCTTGCTTGGTTCAATTCATCCAAAACACAATTTCTACACCTACATACTCTACATACGCTTCCAAATAACTATCCTCTATTCTTCAATGATACTCTAATTTTTCCTCTTATACAATGATCATTATTTGACTATCATTAACGAAAAAATCTGAGCTGGAAATCTCTCATCTCATCTCTTGTTAAAAACAGCTTCTAAGAAGTTAGGGCTACTTGGGTTTCTGCATTCAATTTTTTCTCCCTCCCTGTTGCGTTTTTTTTTTTTTTTTACATTGGAACCTATAGCGCCTGTAGGCATTTTTTCTGTTTGAGGGCTCAGGTGATTGGCCCTGCACATTCTGGAGGGTCGTGATGTCGGTCGCCCTCGCCCGTTGGTCACGCAGGCTGGAGTTTTATAGTGACACCTGTGGTCTTAGGATAAGATCGCGTTTTCTGTGATGTTCGGAACCTCAGTTAGGCTCATGCTGCCACCTGGTGTTTCCTCCGCCGCACATGTAGTCGCAGTCGAAAGAACAGGTATGCTGCATGCGGGTTTCTTCGGCCACTCGACGATGTATTTGACAGTTGCTCCTTGGTAGGACTTGAACTCAGGACCTTCTCCTAAGGTACCAGGCTCTTGTCTTGTCACTTGCTCTGTACATGATCTTTATCCGTCATATATGGAGTATGTCTCTCATGCTTGGGGAGGACCCACTCATACAGCTCTCCTAGACAAGAAAGAGTCAAAAGCTTTTCGTCTCATTAACTCCCCCCTTCTGATTGTCTGCTTTCAATCTTTAAATCACCGCCGCAATGTTGCTTTTATTGCTATCTTCTACCATTATTTTCATGCTCATTGCTCTTCTAAACTTGCTAATTACATGTTCTTCCCCCTCCCACGGCCTCGCTGCAAAATACTTTATACGCACTATCTTCCCTATTCAGTCCATGATTCTGTCCTAATGTAAGGGTAAACCAGTATCTTTACTCTCCCATCCCTTTCATTGATAAACTCTGGAACTCTCTTCCTGTCACTATTTTCCACCTTCCTACGACGTTTTTTTTCTATAGAGAAGTAACAAGACACCTTCCGAACTAAATTGGCCAACCCCCTTTCTATATTATCTTACTGTCTTCTTTATAGGAACTGGCAGCTAAGCGGGCTTTTTAATACCTCTATTTTAATTTGCCATTGGCCAGTCCATCGTGATGTAAATAATAAAAATAAAAAGCTGGAATCTGGAGGAGGTCGCTGGATCCACACCATCACCTATCAGACCCGATTCTACATGGCTGGGTTCCGGGTGTAGAATAACTGGATTCCCAGTGGACGCATCCATAACACTGGGGAACAACTTTGAACATAATTTCTGATAATTTCTGTTGAGTTCGATTTTTCACTTGATTTAGACTAAAATTGGTATGCTGATTTCAAAACTACAGACATTTTTCTATCACGTCAATATTGTATTGTTTGTTTGTGAGTAATAGGACTGATTGCTTTTATTATTTTATTATCTAATTATTGTTAAACCATAGATATTGGAAGGAAAAGAACTAAATTAGTTATTTTATTAATTAATTGTATTAACACTTTGACCGTGCCTCGTAGAAGGCGCTATTAGCAAATGGCGACAGCTTGTAACTTGTCTATTCAGTTACACGTGAGATAGTGCGGTGAGAGGTTGTGTGGCGCTCTACGTATGTACGTGAGTACTATCGTATTCTGCAAATAATACATAAAAGTATATAATTATACAAGGGGTTAGCAGACCTTGGCTTATTTTTGCAGTATTTCTAAGCCTCTGACTGTGCAACTTATTTGTTATTCACATAATTACTTCTTTTCTTTCATATCATGTCTGTCTCTGCTATTTCTCGTCGTAAGTGCCTAAACAGCCCTAAGTCGTTATGCTATATGTGTGGCAGTTTCACCATGTTTGCCCGTCAAAGGGCAAACATCAGCGCATTTGTCAAACAAGCCTATTTTGCATATTTTAAAGTAAAACTTGGTGATCAAGACAAGTCTTGGGCTCCTCACAAGGTGTGCAATCAGTGTATGAGACTTTTCGGATGAGGGGATGTGGACCAAGGGAACACGTGATAAGCTGGCATTTGGTATACCTATGGTTTGGTGAGAGCCAAAAGATCATTGCACATATTGTTACTTTTGTTTAGTGAAAACTTCAGGATATAACAAGAAAAACAAATGTAAAATCGAGTATCCTAGTCTACCATCAGCTATACGTTCAGCGCCTCATTCAGCTAAAATCCCAGTGCCAGTTTTCGTTCAACTACCCTCTCGTGAAGATCTGTATTATAATGAAGAATTCAATGACAGCAATGATGCAGATTTTGAAATTGAAGATGACTCAGTTCGTAAGGGATTCCATCAGCATGAGCTGAATGATTTGGCACGAGATTTGGGACTATCAAAACAGGCTTCAGAACTCCTTGCATCAAGACTAACTGAGAAGAACTTGCTTGAAAAAGGAGCGAAGGTATCATACTTTCGATCCAGAGAAAGTGCATTTCTGCAGTATTTTCGAAGTGACAGTAACTTTGTGTATTGCCATAACATACAGGGTTTACTGGAGGAATTGATCACTCCGATCTACAACTCAACTGAATGGTTACTGTTCATCGATAGCTCAAAGCGGAGCTTAAAGGGTGTTTCTCACACACTATAAAGTGCTTCTCCACAATGACAATTTATATAGTACAGTCCCAATTGGGCCTTTATTTTGTCTTCGTGAAGAATATGGAGACATAAAGAGAGCCATTGATTTTTTGCAATATCACAAACACAATTGGATCATCTGTGTTGACCTTAAAATGGTATGCTTCCTTCTTGGTCAGCAACGCAGATACACCAATTACCCCTGCTTTCTGTGTATGTGGGACAGCAGAGCTCGAGAGAAGCATTAGGTGGAGAAGAATTGGCCTCCAAGATCTGACCTCAAATTTGGTGATCCCACCATTCTACATGAGCCACTTGTTGACAGAGAGAAGATTATATTCCCACCTCTGCACATTACACTGGGTCTCATGAAACAATTTGTTAAAGCATTGCCAACTGAAGGCGGCTGTTTCAAGTATCTTATTTTGGCATTTCCTGACCTGTCAATTGTAAAAATCAAGGCCGACATGTTTGATGGTCCAAAGATTCGGCTGCTCATCAAAGATGAACATTTCATCGGGAATATGTCAGGTCCGAAAAGAATGCTTGGTTATATAATACAAGGACCTTGTTTAAAAAAAAATGGAAATACACGAGCAAAGAATTACACCGAAATTGTCCAGAAACTATTGGAGAGCTACAAAACGCTCAGTAGCAGCATGAGCATCAAGGTTAATTTTTGTGCATAGCCATCTTGCTAACTTCCTGGAAACTGTGTTTCGATGGTCCAAAGATTCGACAGCTCATCAAAGATGAACATTTCATCGAGAATATGTCAGAACTCGAAAAGAATGCTTGGTTATAACACAAAGACCTTGTCAATAATTTTTTTGGAAATACACGAGCAAAGAATTACACCGAAATTGTCCAGAAACTATTGGAGAGCTACAAAACGCTCAGTTGCAGCATGAGCATCAAGGTGCATTTTCTGCATAGCCATCTTGCTCACTTCCTGGAAAACCTTGGTGACGTCAGTGATGAGCCAGGTGAACGATTCCACCAAGATTTGAAGGTCATGGGGGAACGGTAGCTGGGTAGATGGGATGTAAATATGATGGCTGACTATTGTTGAAGCATCAAGCGAGATTATCCATAGATTGAACACTCACTCCAGGAAAAGCTATAAGCGTAAATGTTTACCTTAACTACTTACACACAATTTGACTTACAGTAACAATACTTTGTATGAACAAAATATCTTTGTATAAACATTATAGTCAAGCAATGGTTTTTTTTACCATTGTATATACATTTCTAAAACAATATGTAAAATAAGCACAAATTTGTTAGATGCGGTATTTTTATGTTTTTTGAGACAAAGCGAGGGTATCATGTACCTCAAAAAGTTGATATGATAGCGAAAAACTGAGGTCATTTTTCGGATTCAGAGGCCGAAAGTTAGTCAAAAACAAGTGTCAGATCTAATTAAACGAAAATTGTGTTCCCCAGTGTAAATGATGCCACGGGACTTGGTTTCAGTTTTTGTCAATAAACCCCAAATTTTTGGGATGATAATATAGAAGCTGAAGTGCTTGAACCACCAACTCTCACTAACGAAGATGAGCATTTTCATTAACTTGAAGATTATGATGATTAATAACACTGGGGAACAATTTGAAGAAAAAAAAATTGTTGAGTTACATTTTTGAGCTTATTTAGACTAAAACTGGCATGCTGATTCCAAATCTGTAGTCAGTTTTTTTCTAGCACGTCAAGTTTTTTCTCCACAGCTTACCCTCCAGATAAGCAAAATTCCACTTGTGAGCTGTAGTAAAACTTGCCAGCTGATTACGATTTGACTCATCGAGAGCTATGTGGCAACTTGTTAGTGCAGTTACAATTTAGACAATGCGGTGAGAGGTGTGTGCAGCTCCCAATAGGTCAGTACTATCAATATCTGCAAACAGTAAGTTAGGATAGTAGGAATTAGGAGGATTTGTTATGGCTTTTCTCTTAACCTTGTAACAACATACCATTGTAATTTCTATTTCGTTTTATTCTGTTTTTTTTTGTTTTCAAAGCTTGTAACTATTCCAGCTTAGTGTTTTATTTACATAGGTATATATTTCTTTTGTTTCAGATCATGTCTGCTCCTGCTACGTCTCGTCGTAAAGGCCTAAACAACCCTGACTCCTTCTGCTATATATGTGGTAGTTTCACCATTCCAAGTCAGAGGGCAAACATCAGCGTATTTGTCAAACAAGCATATTTCGCATATTTTAAAGTGAAACTCGGTGATCAAGACAAGCTATGGGCCAATCACAAAGTGTGCAAGTAGTGTGTCGAGAGATTACGGATGTGGACCAAAGGAACACGTGAAAAGTTGGCATTTGGTATCCCCATGGTTTGGCGAGAGCAAAAAGATCATTCCACAGACTGTTACTTTTGTTTAGTGAAAACATCAGGATTTAACAAGAAAAATAAAAGTAAAATAGAATATCCTAATCTACCGTCAGCTATAAGACCAATGCCTCATTCAGCTGAAATTCCAGTGCCAGTTTTCGAACAACTACCTCCTCTAGAAGATCTGAGTGATGTTGAAGAACGCAGTGACAGCAATGATGCAGATTTTGACATTCACGAGGATTCAGTTCGTAGGGGATTTGATCAGCACTAGAGTTGAATGATTTAGCACGTGATTTGGGCCTATCCAAAAAAGCTTCAAAAATACTAGCATCAAGACTGAACGAGAAAAACATACTTGAACAAGGAGTGAAGGTATCATACTTTCGAACCAGAGAAAGTACATTTCTGCAGTACTTTCGAAGTGCCAGCGGTTTTGTGTTTTGCCATAACATTCCTGGTTTACTGAAGGAATTAGGGCTTTCAATCTACAATCCAAATGAATGGCGATTCTTTATTGATAGCTCAAAGCGGAGCTTGAAGTGTGTCCTTCTACACAATGGCAATTTGTTTGGCGCAGTCCCTATTGGGCATTCGGTCTGTCTTCGTGAAGAATATGGAGATGTAAAGAGAGTCATTGAGTTATTGCAATATGACAAACACAATTGGATCATCTGTGTTGACCTTAAAATGGTGTCCTTCCTTCTTGGTCAACAACGTGGATACACAAAGTATCCCTGCTTTCTCTGTATGTGGGATAGCAGAGCTCGAGAGAAGCATTGGGTTCAGACGAATTGGCCTCCGAGATCTGATCTTAAACCTGGAGATCCTAACATTGTACATGAGCCACTTGTTGACCGGAAGAAAATAATATTCCCACCTCTGCACATAAAACTAGGTCTCATGAAACAATTTGTAAAAGCATTGTCAACTGATGGCGACTGTTTGAAGTACATCATCTAGGCATTTCCTGGACTGTCAATTGAAAAAATCAAGGCCGGTGTGTTTGATGGTCCACAAATTCGACAGCTCATCAAAGATGAACATTTCAACGGTACTATGTCAGACCTTGAAAAGAATGCTTGGCTATCATTCAAAGACGTCGTCAAGAACTTTCTTGGAAATACACGTGCAAGTAATTACACAGAAATTGTTCAGAAACTATTGGAGAGCTACAAAGCGCTTGGTTGCAACATGAGTATTAAAGTACATTTTTTGCATAGCCATCTTGCCAACTTTCCGGAAAATCTTGGTGCTGCTAGCGACGAGCAAGGTGAACGATTTCACCAAGATTTGAAGTTTATGGAAGAACGTTACCAGGGTAGATGGGATGTGCATATGATGGCTGACTATTGTTGGAGCATCAAACGCGATAGTCCTCAAGTTGAACACTCCAGACAAAGCTACAAACGTAAATTTTTACCTTAACCTGCACACAATTATAGCCTTATCCTTTCTAAAATCATGATAATGTTAAATAAACATTCTATTCATGCCTATTTCTTTCATTTTTCATTGTATGTTAACATTTGCAACTTTTTATAAAATAAGCACGGTTACTGTTATGTACAGTATTTTTCATATTTTTTAAGAAAACGAAAATCCTACAGTTCAAAAACTTGACGTGATAGAGAAAAACTGAGATCAGTTTTGGATTCAGCACCCAAAAATTACTTAATAACAAGTGTCAGACCTAACTCAACAAAAATTTGTTCCCCAGTGTAATTATTGTAGTGCTACCCAAAGTGTAAACTCTGTCCATAGATTTAACCCATTTTGGCATCGGTTTAAGGTTTTTGACGCATTAGAAGACATTGAAGCTCCCAAATAACAATTCCAACCAATTTGTCATCTCAAAAATAGTTGGAATACATAAGAAACTTTTTTTCAGCCTTGCTGGTTGAAAAATGGCGCTGTATCCAGAAATCGCTTGACTAACAAAGGCTTACTTGAAGCTTAGACATCAAAGTAACTGAATAAAATGGTGACAGGTGTAAACAAGGTGGGGGGGGGAGGGTGACCTTTTCAGTTTCGGGCCCTTGGTCTATAAGCATACTCTACAGATACCTCATTCTACAGAGAAGCCTGTCGAAGAGGTGTTGGAAGCTCTTGAGTCACACATCAAGGAACTGCGGAGCGAGGCAATACATAAGAGAGAACTACTCTGCTGTAAGCATTTATAAGGGGAATCATTTGCCAATTTTTACGTTCGGCTGCGACGTGTTGCCGAGGAAGTCGACATATGTCCTGGCAAGTCATTCACATGCGAGAACACCCAACTGAAGATGGTGATCGTGATGGGCGTACGGGAGGAAGAGTTAGTCCAACGACTCATATCCCTGGAGGACTCATACTCCATTTAGGAAGATGCCACGACTTGCCGCTCCTATGAGGCCGCCATGTGCGCGAGCTCCGCCATTCGTGCCTCACCTGAATAGGTGTGCGCTGATTCACATCACCAGAAAAATAAGAGGCTAAGGATCGTGCCAAGCAGTCTCCTAAACATGCTGCACCAACGAAGACAGCGGATGTGTGCTAGTGCTGTGCAAGACAGCATGGTACAGCCGTACAGGATAGTGCTCTGCCGCCCATAGCACCTGTCATTGCTGTGGTCGCCGGAGCCACTTCGCATGCACAGTTATATGCTCCTCTAATAATGCCCAGTGCCGTCTTTGTTCCCATGTTGGACATTACGGCTCATGTTGCAAATCAACGCAGAAGGTTTATCGCCAGAAGTGTTACCAAAGCACTCCAAGTACTAATGGAGCTCCCTCTACCTCTGGCAGACATCACGACGCAAAACAGTACAGTTCTCGTCGAGTGGGCTCTCCTCCTGACCCAACTCCAAGACACCCCAACACATCAGTTTCCTCATCACGTACGGTGATGTGTATTCACGCCTGCGGATAATGCCCGCCACAGATGCTGACATTACGGTAATTGGCCCACAACACTTATCGAGTGTGGGTACTCCACGGAGTCACCTACATTTCCTTCCACAGACCACGACATTGACGGCAGATGGATCAGAAATGGCTCCTTATCTCAGCACGTTCACGACTACTCTTACCATATAGGCAAGCGGTCTGGCTCTGCTCAGATTCGAGTACATGAGGGTATCCAGACTCACTTCTTTCATATGGTTATTGCCAGGAGTTGACCATCATCTCTAATGACTTTCCGAAGCCAATTCTGGAAGTCAGACATGTCAAAAGATGTACCGAGCTTCCTCTCCTCAGTGTCACGTCACCTTCAAAAACCAAAACCTAATTTCTGAAGGAATTCCAGGATGTTATGTATATTATAATATTATAATAAGTTGATAAGTCAGCTCTGGGATCCACACCACCGAAGCCAATGGTGGGTCAACCTATGATGATTCATCTGAATGAAGGCGCTGTATCATTTGCCCTCTACACTCCTTGTCAGATTAAGCTGGCCTTTAGGGAACAAGTCAAAGAAATACTAGACTCATTGGTGGCCCAAGGGATCATCAAGCCTGCCGGTGACGACCCCTTGGACTGGTGCCATCCAACGGGTCGTCGCCGTTGTCAAACCCAGTGGTGGAGTACGCATCAACACCGACCTATCTAAATTTAACATGCAAGTGTCCCGCCCGCATATTGCCGAAGTCGATTGCTGTTCGTGACTAGGGGAAATTAGAACCAATTAGAGCACGCGGTGAGAGCGGGGGTGTATAGGAGGGGCTTACTCAGCCGTCCACTCACAACTAAAGAACACAAAATTAACGGGTACCTTGCTCATTTTGAGGGCGGATAGAGTGAGTGACTTTTATTAATATTATAATTGTATGCCATAATTGTATGTATAATTAAGAGAGAGAGAGAAAGAAAGAGAGAGAGAGAGAGAGAGAGAGAGAGAGAGAGAGAGAGGGGAGAGAGAGAGAGAGAGAGAGAGAGAGAGAGAGAGAGAGAGAGAGAGAGAGAGAGAGAGAGAGAGAGAGAGAGAGAGAGAGAGAGAGAGGAGAGAGAGAGAGAGAGAGAGAGAGAGAGAGAGAGAGAGAGAGAGAGAGAGAGAGAGAGAGAGAGAGAGAGAGAGAGAGAGAGAGAGAGAGAGAGAGAGAGAGAGAGAGAGAGAGAGAGGAGAGAGAGAGAGAGAGAGAGAGAGAGAGAGAGAGAGAGAGAGAGAGAGAGAAGAGAGAGAGAGAGAGAGAGGAGAGGGAGAGAGAGAGAGAGAAGAGAGAGAGAGAGAGAGAGTTGAAACAGTATAAGATGAATGGGGGACAATGATCTAGAAGTGGCCTCAATCTAGAGTAATTATGCTTCGAAAAACGTGTCACATAAACAAAAAATACATGCATGAATTTTAATAATTTAATTATTACATCGAAATAATAATGATCCATGAAAACTATATGAATATATTAAGATTAGCTACTATGAAGAAAACCAAAATGCTTTTTTACATTTCATAATATAAAATGAAATGTATAATTTGCCAATTATTTATCATTGTGGAGGAAGAAAAGCGAGATTCATACAAGCTTACTTGACATGCAGTAATATTATAATCAATGAGATTCTTGACACTGGATTGTTTTGATCAGTTCCTCAAAATGGGTGATTTTGATGATAGACTGCATCTTAGGTCATTCTCTCTGGTGGGAGACTGTTTATTATATGTACTTTATCTTCGTGACTGTGAAGGCTGAAAATCCTGCCTCACACAGGAACGTTGTAGCAAAGGGAAGGAGCGCTTTCAGGGCTTCACCACCAAGAATGGGTATTTATTTCTAAACTTTGATCCAAAATGAGCTCAGTGATTACTGTTGCCTTTTGAAATTGTAATGAAGTGTTTCGTCACTCTGGACCTCGGTAAGCTGCTCCTGTAGCATGATGATGTTTGCAATGTCATCAGGCAGGTCTTCAGCTTTAATGTTGAAGGGATTTGTTATCGAACTGTATTTAAGCACATTTTCTGGAATGTAATGATCAAACTCTGAAATTAGCTTGGATATTTGGTCCACAATTGTGTTTTGGACTTGGTTGAGAGAAAGGTTTTCATCCTCCAGAAGTACACTCAGAGATGGAAATGAAGCAGTCTTTCCAGCTTTAATGTTATTCATCCACAACTTCAGTTTTCCTTTGAATGATGATAGTTTCTCGGAAAGTCCAACTAATGTTTGATCGCGACCTTGCATTAAAAATGTTCAAGGAATTAATATCGGCAAACATTTCTGCAATATAGGTTACTTGCATCAATCACTATGAATCTGAGAATTTGTGGGCCAATGGATGACTCTTCCGCAAAAATGATCTCAGTCTCGGTTCGCATATTCCAGCACTCGTTGGAGCACCTTTCCTCGCGACAGCCACCTAACCTCACAGTGGTACAACAGATGTATATGTTCAGAACCAACGTGAGGCCCAGTGCGGACGGGCCTTTACCGTATCATTCAGGGGGTTGTGAGAGGGGTTTATGGAACTGTCACCGATCGGAATTCACACAGACACACCGGTAAAAATGGACGAGGACTGCGCGGTCATTTTCGTAGACACACTGACTAGTTTTTCCTTGCCTAAAATTAGTGTTTATGGTAAAAATGGACGAGGACTGCGCGGTCATTTACCGAAACACTGACTAGTTTTTCCTTGCCTAAAATTAGTGTTTATGGTATAAATGGACGAGGACTGCGCGGTCATTTACTGAGACACTGACTAGTTTTTCCTTGCCTAAAATGAGTGTTTTTGGTAAAAATGGACGAGGACTGCGCTATCACTTACTGAGACACTGACTAGTTTTTCCTTGCCTAAACGTAGTGCTGTTGGTAAAAATGGAGGACTGCGTGGTCATTTTCTGAGACACTGATAATTTTTTCCTTGCCTAAAATTTGTGTTCTTGGTAAAAATGGACGAGGACTGCGCGGTCATGTACTGAAACATTGACTAGTTTTTCCTTGCCTAAAACTAGTGTTTTTGGTGAAAAATGGACGAGGACTACGTGTCATTTTCTCTGAGAAACTGACTGCTTTTGCCTTGCCTACAATTATTGTTTTTTCAGATGGATATAACTAAATCTAACCTCCTAACGTGAGGGCTCCGCGCCCCTCGACCCCGCGGCAAAATTATGAACCTGACCTAACCTTCTATATGGTTGGGGGGCCTCTGGAAGGGGAGGGTGTGTCTGTATGAGTATTAGACAACTATATAATGTATACTATATGTATATAAGTCATAAAGGTTACGCGAAAGTGGATTGATACTGTACAGTATACTAAGCAAAAAGTAATATAGAAAACGTATGTGGTAACGGCGGTAGCGACCGCGCATTTCTCGTCCATTATAACTGAAACACCAACCGTGAAGTCTTGCTGACGTCCAATTCCAAGTACCTACCATTAAAGGCTGGCAAAAGTGACCTAACTACCATTCAGGGGCATCCTCAGTGACCTAACCATAATGCATGGTCACTGAGGGGCAGACATCAGAACAAAACAGTTTCATTCTCAAAAACGGCCAGATTTAGAAAGTGAAACAGCTTTCATCTAGTCGTGGGTTGCCAGCACCGCCTCGTTCCACAACAATTCCGCTCAGAACAAAGCTAGTGGTCTTCAAAAACGGTGCTGCCCAATAACGAATTAATACAACAAAAACACCGAAGGCGGCACTACATGCGGCCTAGGCGGCCCCCCTACCGAGGCTTGTATCTACTAAACTTTTGTAAACATACGCTACTGCCGGCTACCAATAGGCTTATAATTCAATCCTTATCTCGATGGTAACGTCTATTTCGCATGATAAATGAATGTATATATATATATATATATATATATATATATATATATATATATATATATATATATATATGTATATATGAGATACGCTGGGCTACGCCTCCCTAAAGAGGTGGTGTATATCTACGCCATAAGTTTTGCCCTGTGACGTCACGTATATGGAGTACGTACGTTTCGTGGATCCAGCCAAGGAGGGCCGGCGTAGACTTGCGCTGAGGCGTAGAGTCTGGTCTTGTGACGTCATAAATTTGGCGCAGATATATCTCCTCATCCAAGAAAGTTTTCGAAAGAGGAGTATCTCAGACTTACGCTGACCTACGCCGGCGTATGTGTTTGCTGGATCTTGCCCCAGGGAAGGTTTTCAAACATTAGGCCGGGCTCGAACCTGAGCACGTCAAGTGGCACACATAGAGCCTTAATCAATTGTATTAAACTCTTTGTTTTGTGTGTGTATGGACTTAATCCGTGAATGACCAGAAATGGATTACACCACACGACGATAAGCGGTAAACAAACATATGGTACGAAAAGTAAAAATAATGTTCATATGGTATTATGTACAGCAGCTGTGTTGTTTCACTGATTCCACGAGGAGCTGCAACATGTATTTTGAAATTACTACCAACTATTACCAACAACGTTGGAAAACAACGTGCTATACCAGTATTTCTTAAACCCACAGAGCCCAGATAAACAAATGTTGTGCCATCGCTATCTTAGATTTTAGGCAAAGAAAGTGATAGCTAGACGCTGCATGGCTTTGTGACATCTAAATGCTCCCATGCACGGTGCGATTTGGTTTTGAGACCAACGGACAGATCTGGCTGGATCTGACCAGATTGAATCGTGTATTGGCTGATTGTGGGAAAAAGTTTACTTCTATAGTAATTTATCCCCTACCAAATGCATTTATGGTAACACACTTTGTGTATAATATAGTTTTAATTGATTTGACCAATTCTTTCATAATAGCTATATAAGTTTAGAATATACTTCATTATTGACAGTATATATAATTTACCGCTATTTGTGTGTTGCAAAACTTGTGTTCAACATAAGGTATTTAGAAAAATATATTATGTACCAAATGTGGTTTAATCCCACAATAACGTAATATTCCACTTAATAATTACGCATTTTTCCTAGTATATGATAACCGCAACCACAACCGCAACCGCGGTTGTAGAAAATTCGACAACCGCAAACACAACCGCGGTTGCGGTTGTGAAAAACGACCACTCGATCCATCACTATATATATATATATATATATATATATAATATATATATATATATATATATATATATATATATATATATATATATATATTATATATATATATATATTATATATATATATATAATATATATATATATATATATATATATATATATATAATATATATATATATATATATATATATATATATATATTATATATATATAATATATATATATATATATATATATATATATATATATATATATATATATATATATATATATATATATATATATATATAAATATATATATATTATATTATATATATATATACATAACTTATATTATATATATATATATATATATTATATATATATATATATATAATATATAATTATATATTATATATATATATATTATATATATATATATAAAACATATATATATATACTAGCCGCAAAGCCGCCCTCCGGGCGGCCTTTTTGGCTAGCTCCTGCGGAGGGCTATATATATATATATATATATATTCGACCATTTATAGCAACCTATATCAAACCTTTACAATGTGATAGTGCGTACCACAACATTTGTACACATTATAGACTATATTCACGTCGAGTTTCAAAACTAGTAAAAATATTTTGCTTTCTAAATTAATGATATAATACATCGTAGGTAATAAAAAAAGTGTTATCACAACTTCATGTTCGGCACTTGTTTCTGTCCAGTCATTTGAAATTTACACTAAACAAATTACTTGAAATAATGTTATGATTGATACCACACGCTTAGCTCCATCAATACACAAGGACGCAAAATTAATATGAAAAAGAAGTGACGTGTCATAAATGGTGTATTGATATATAGGGAAAGTACAAACGACTCGCATGGATGAGGTTCAGCTGAATGGAACGTATCCACAAACCAGCTTCCCTATCAGTTCATCATCGCATGATAAAGTTAGTCTCTGTGTCTCTCTTAAAACTATTGCTGAAAATTTCAAATATTAAATTGAAGATGCTCATGTATTCACATTATACAATCCTAGAAATAATATAATAGACTTACAAGTTAATACTGTGATTCCCATTCTCATCCCATTCTCGTTTCTAATCCCATCAAATAGAGTTCCCATTAGTTATATTTTTTATCTTTTTACTCGCAGATGAAGATTACGACGAGGTCCCTAGCAGTGTATGGCTCGGTCAGTCAACCGTCCACCCCTTCCGCCATGGTTCCACGTCCCTCGAGGGACTCCAACACCTACTAGAGGGAGAGGTGAGATGCTGGACAAAGCACTTCATCTCCACCATCACCAAAATTTATATTAGTTAATATCAATTTTCATATCCACATCCATATTCATATCCATATGACGTTTCTATTAACTTTCATCAAAACACATACACACACACACACACACACACACACACACACACACACACACACACACACACACACACACACACACACACACACACACACACACACACACACACACACACACACACACACACACACACACACACACACACACACACACACACACACACACTCACACACACACACACACACACACACACACACACACACACACACACACACACACACACACACACACACACTATGTACCTCCCAGCCCTTCTTCTTGCCTCGCTTTGTAAGTAAGATGTTTTTTTACCACATATTTGGTTGAAACTCATTAACATTGTATGTGTAATGTAGTAATTGTAATATCATTGAAATATCTTAACAGTTACTGTTACTGTAAACCGTATTAAGTAAGATCCAAGGTCAGTATATACTAGAAAGGTTTAGCAGTGGCGGGCTCGGCTATGACATCACACGTCCCTCGCCGAGTCAGTCATGTCTTCTATTATTATGTGCTCTCACCCCAGATTATGAAGTAACCGCATGATGTTTAGAAAAACTGACCCAACCATCATCTTCATGACACATTTCCGCATATAATAAGCCCATATTATGAGCATGGAGAGTGAGGTCAGAGAGCCATAAAGTAATGATACGGACACGGCGAGCATACCCAGAGGAGTGTAACTGTATGCTACGTGTGCTGGTGATATTATTATTTTATTAGGGTGACTATGGCTCTGCTATAGAGCTAAGTATTACTTGAAAGGAGTGTGTTGCGACTGAATTAGTGCGTCGTAATGGTGAGGCGAAAGTCTTGATCCTGCGTTATCGCTAGGCCGAAGCTAAGTTGTAGTGCGGTAGGGTACTGAGAAGTGCGAGCTAAGCGCTACCCCTCGTGTAACACAAACAATTTTATGCCCAGTGGCTGAGGCTCGGCTGGTTGCTGCTGTAGACGATGTGGGGTTCTTCTTCAGCATGAGAAGGAAGATCACGGGAGGGAGGTGACGGTGTGCACCAATCTGTGGTTCAGGTGGAGGGGGGAGTACAGGTCTCTCCTATACCAGTGGATAGCAGGCCTGCGTTTCCCCCTGCTACACATCCACGTAATAGGCGATGTCTTTCTCCTCGGCTACCCCCACTGTAACAGAGCGCGATGAGGGTACTCACGGAACAGTAACGTTTGCCATGTCACCTCGCGCCCACTTCACCCGTGCAAGGTCTCGCCTGCCACCGTGGCAGATGAGGGAGACCAATGATTTCTGATGGCACGGGGGCGGCGACGGAACTTCCTTCACATGAGCACATAACCCTGTCGCCTTGTTACCGCGACACACTAATTCACTACTAACACACTAACTCACAACACACTCCTTGCAAGAAATACATTATATATAATGTAAAATAATAACATACTATATAATATATTAGAAAGCTCTAAAAGGTTTGGCTTGCCATTGGTCAACTAGTCAGTACTGTACAAAAAAAAATTATAAGTTAAATTGGATGATTATTTTATATTTTGGTTTCGTAAACGTAGTGTTTCAATTTTTTTGTGTATTCTTATTTGAAAAAGAATGCTTAGGCTATGCGACACAAACATAACCAAAAGCCAACCACCGCAGCCACATAAAGAAGAAGATGGGGTGGAAGCTGAGGACCCCAAACGTCACTCGCTTGGAGGTCCTCTGTGAAGTACTCGATACGAAGCTGGCCCAGATCAACGTGTTCTGCATGCAAATTAGAGAGAACTGCAACTCCGAAATG
>JACEEZ010012700.1:7500-50000 GCA_016584305.1 Chionoecetes opilio | reverse complement strand
GCGGAATGGCCAACAAAGTTAGCGGATTAGCGATTAGCGGACTAACGAAAAATTAGCGGGTGCCCACCTTTGGCAACACGTGTCGTCAAAACACTCAAGCAACACAGACAGCGACTCCTATGTATTCAGGATGAAATTTGACGCTTCCTTGGAAGAACAAGTCCTGATAGACGACATCTCCATTACAATGCTGATCGATTCAGGAGCAAATGTCAACCTTCTTGATGGCGACACTTGCGACCGGGTCACCCAGCTACGTCCGAACATTGTACTCAAACAGACGAAGATGGAACCAAAAGCTTATGGAGACATCCCAATACCACTGAAAGGGGAACTCTTTGCAACATTGACTAATGGATCAACAAGGATTGTACACAAAATGTTGGTTACAAAAGTACGTCAAGGAGGTAATATCTTGGGTAAACGGGCCAGTACATAACTGGGATTCCTGACAGTCCAACAGGCGAAGACTGTGAGTGTCAAGGGAATCCCACCGTCAACAAAGGAAATACTGGATCGCAATCTACCAGCCCTTGATGGTCTAGGAAGAATGAAAAACTTCCAACTCAAACTCAAGATCGACGACAGCATCCAACCTGTGGCACAACCACCCCGCCGAGTGCCATTCCACCTACGTAGAGCAGTCGAACAGAAAATCCAGGACATGTTGGACAAGGACATCATCGAGAGGGTGGAGGGCCCGACACCGTGGGTCTCTCCATTGGTGACAGCACCAAAACCAAATGGAGACATCAGAATATGTGCCGACCTTCGGATTGCAAACAAAGCAGTGAAACGCACACACCATCCGATACCAACAGTGGAACAACTACTCAGTGAGGTGAAGGGGGCAAAAAAGTTTTCCAAGGTGGATCTCAACTCATACTACCACCAAATAGAGCTGACCCCTGAATCAAGAGACATCACAGCATTCCCATGCGACTCTGGTATCTACAGATACAAAATGTTGGTCATGGGCATAACTTCAGCAGCAGAGGAAGGACAACGTCTACTACAACAGATCATCCAGAAATGTCCGAACTGCCGGAACGGTGCGGACGACATCCTCATCTGGGGTAAGGACACCGAAGAACATGACAAATCCCTGGAAACAGTACTACAGACATTGAAAACAACAACCTGACCATAGCTCAACACAAGAGTGTGTTCCACAGGGATGAAGTTGAATTCCATGGCTTCATGGTGTCCGATAAGGGCATCAAAACTACAGACTCAAAAATCGAGGCAGTCAGAAACTTTATACGCCCAGAGACGGTCCAGGAAGTCCGCAGCTTCCTGGGTCTGATCAATTACCTAACCAGATTCATTCCACGACTCGCAACCCTCAGCGAGCCTCTGAAGAACTTGACTAGAGCGAACACCAAGTGGAGATGGACAGAGGAGGAGGAAGAGTGTTTCAAACAGCTGAAAGACTCAGTCATACATAGCGAAGCACTCATACACTTCGACCCACAATTGCAAACGTCGCTCATTGTGGACGCCAGTCCAGTGGGACTGGGGCTATCCTCTGCCAAAGCCATCAAGGCGCACTCAAGCCCGTCAGTTACGCCTCCAAAACCCTGACGAATGTCGAACGCCGGTATTGCCAATTGGAAAAGGAAGCACTAGCCATAGTATGGGCATGTGAAAAGTTCCACTTTTATCTGTATGGGAAAGAATTTGTCATCATGATCGACCATCAAGCACTGACAACCATTTTCAATCCCAAGGGCAACCGTCTGCACGCGTACTACGATGGATCCTACGCATGCAACAGTATGATTATACCGTACTGAACATCAAAGGAAGTGAAAATCCCGCTGACATACTGTCAAGACAATCTCTGAAGTATCACGGGGAGGTTTCAGCTGAATAAAAGCTAGCGGAAGGATTTGTTAACCACATTGTGGCCAACAGCGTTCCAAAAGCCCTGCCTCTATCAGAAATAGTGGAAGAATCCAAACAAGATCCGACCCTTAGGGCGATAGAGGAAGCGATCCAAACGAATGATTGGACCAACAAGGTGACGGAACCGTTCAAACATGTAAGGAGCGAACTGACAACAAAACGTGGTGTGGTAGTGCGCGGATCCAGAATTGTCATCCCCAGAAACTTACAACAGCGCACATTGCAACTGGCGCACGAGACGCACATGGGAATGGTAAAAACAAAAGCACTCCTCCGGGCAAGGTATGGTGACCCAACATGGACAACGATGTGGAAGAAACCGTAAAACGCTGCATACCATGTGCTAGTCTGGACCCAAGAAAACAAGCCAATCCTGTAAACATGGCAATGATGAAGGGGCCTTGGGAAGCTATCCACATTGATATCTGTGGACCATTTCCGAGTGGAGACTACGTAATTGGAATAGTCGATGCAGGCTCCAGATGGCCCGAAGCTTTCATAGTCAAATCCACAGATACGAACACGGTTACCTCCATTCTAGAGAGATGTCTTTGCACACATGGCGTTCCCGCAGTTATTGTATCAGACAACGGACCGCAGTTCAGAGCCAAAGAATTCAGCCGGTTTTGCGAAGAATGGGGAATGCGACACCGGAAGGTTACACCTTATCACCCTCAAGCTAACGGAGAAGTTGAAAGATTCTTTGCAACCATGTTGAAAGCCATCTGAGCTCTGAACACAGAAGCGAAAGACTGGAGACGGCACCTGGACAAGTTCTTACTGCACTACAGGAGCACCCCACATACTATGACAGGAGAGACTCCAGCCAAGCTTCTTATGGGTAGAGATCTAAAAGTGAAGCTACCACAACTGCAAACCAGCGAAGAGAATCAGAATTGGGAGGATTGGGCTTCGAGCAGATACCAAAAACAGAGCCAAGCCAACCCAGATAATGCCAGGAAATAGAGTGCTCCTGAAACAACATAAACACGATAAGCTCACCACGAGATATGATCCCAAACCTTGGGAAGTTAAGGAACGGAGAGGGTACTCAGCCATCACCCAACGAGGAGAGAAGAGGATACTGGGCAGCACATCACATATGAAGATGATTCGAGAAGGGACAATCAGCAGATGGATAGAGGAGGATGAAGACGGTGACGATCCTTATGATGGACACCTGTCCCACAGTCAGAGATTAGGAGAACATGAAAACAGACAACGCGGAACATCGGGCGAGGGCGAAATCCAACAGGGTGAACGAGATGAAGGAAACGAGGAGGAATCTCTAACCACCAGACGGCCCAGACGCACAACAAGACGACCACTGAGATATCAAGATGGAGCTAACGATTCTGACAACGATGAGGAAGGTGCAACTGGAGACGTAGGACATGAAACCATTAGACAAAACTAACTTCTTAAATTGAAGGAGAAGGAAGGTGTGCTGTCTTGAGTGTTAGGAGTAGTTTATAGTATAAGGATTATAGGACACAATTAATGTATGGTGATGGTATTCATTTCAGTTCTTTGTGTTTCAGATATTGGTGCCTTTATTGTAAGGAATAAACTTAAGAATTAAGAAGTGTATCCAAAACCCCAGGAAGGAACAGCAAAGTGCTTAGTGTTGGGAGAAGCCACCACCCCGGTAGGCGGGGCCATAAACCCCCAACTAACACCTGGTACCCATTCACTGCTGGGTAGACAGTGGCTCGGGTTTTAAGGAAACAGCCCATCTGTCTCCGTTCCGCTCGGAAATCGAACCCGGGACTTCTCGGTTGTGAACCGAGCGTGCTACCACTACACTACGAAGTACCGAAGTTTTTGACATTAAGAGTGTGTGTGCTTGTGTGTGCGCGTGTGTGTGTGTGTGTGTGTACGTCAGTGTGTGTATGATATAGTGTATGAGCGTATTCATCTAGTTGTATTCATTTAGTTTTATTTTACAGGGCCTGAGCTACACTCGTATGGCTCCGTCTCCATATCTACATTTTTTTGGCGGGAAGGCGGGTCACAAACGCCCAGCTAACACCCGGTGTCGTGTGACCAGCAGTCTGTTTATGAGGTGCAGTCCGCCTTTGTTTACTAACAAATGAAAACGCAAACTGCGCATGCGCGGAGGCGAATATTTTTTAGTAAATTGATATAAGGGGCCTAACATGATTTGTTGATCAAGAAATGCATGCCCAGGCGTCCTACGACAACAGATCTGTCTTTGTTTATCAACAAAAGGGGGGGGGGGGGGGCGAACTGCACATGCCCGCAGGCGAAAGTTTACTAACAAAGACTTGTTATCAGCTATACTTCTGCTAAAGCATTCGCAGGCGTCCTCCGACAACATGGCTGGAGATTTACAGGAAAGATTAGCCAAATATAGGGATGAAATAGGCCCTTTACATCAATTTACTAAAAAATATTCGCCTCCGCGCATGCGCAGTTCGTGTTTTATTTTGTTAGTAAACATAGGCGGACTGCACCTCATAAATAGACTGCTAGTCACGCGAAAACCGGTACCCATT
Source organism: Chionoecetes opilio (assembly GCA_016584305.1). Taxonomy (NCBI): domain Eukaryota; kingdom Metazoa; phylum Arthropoda; class Malacostraca; order Decapoda; family Majidae; genus Chionoecetes; species Chionoecetes opilio. Next base: position 45,573 of record JACEEZ010012700.1, on the reverse strand, counting down.
CACTGCTGGTGGACAGGGGCTCAGGTTTTAAGAAGACCGCCCATCTCTCTTCGCTCTGCCTAGGAATCGAACCCATGACTTCTCGATTGTGAACTGAGCGTGCTACCACTTCTACACTACGGAGTACCCACAATGTGTGTGTTTGTGTGTGTGTATGTGTGTGTGCGTATGTGTGTCGTGGTTGCAAGGTTGCACGAACTTTTTGTGTTCCATGTCTAAGTCTAGGCTTCGGGATACAAAAAGAAACACGACTGTATTTGCTTGAGTTTACTGATTCTCTTTCAAATAACAACTTTTCTCCGTACATTCAATATTCCCGACTCTTAACACTCCCTATAATATTATATACATATTAATATAACATCTTATAACACCCTATAACTTAACACTCCCTATAATATTATATACATATTCATATAGCATCATTCTATAACACCCTATAACTTTGCACTCCCTATAATAGTCTATGCATATTCATATAAAATTCTATAACATCATATACCTTAACACTTCCTCTAATATTCTATACATATTCATATAACATCATATAACATCCAATAACATTTGAATAACAATATTCATATCTGCGATACAACATAATAATTCCGCATTACAAAACATAGAGTTCACTTACTATGTTTAAGGTGCCCATGGCCTCAGGGTAGTCTTTCTGAGACACAGAAATGTATATCAGACTAATGTCTCCCTACTCTCTTGTGTCCCTGCTTAAATATTTATGTAAATTTATTCCATTGATAACTTTCTCCTTCTCTAAGGTATCTTCTCTACTTACAAGTATACATACGATTACTGGTTGTCTGTATTTGGTCATGCCCATTAGGTGTGTCCTCACAATTTAGCTATGACATCACTTTTTTAGAGCGGTTACACATGGAAGTGAGGTCGGGGCTGAGGAGGATTATACCTTATTTGTAAGGAATATAATTGACGAACAGAAAAGAAATATTCCTTATAGGGAAATAAGGTCTAGCAAGAGTGATCCAAAATGGATGACCACTAATTTAAAACACAACATTGGAGTAAAAGGAAACATTTATTTAAGGTTCAAGGCAGGATTGGTAAGCAAAGAACAGAATAACGTGATGGCAAGGACAGTGAAGAAATTAACTTGAGTTGCCAAGAACAATTATGAGATTAAAGTAGCAGGACAGGCGAAAAGTGATCCAAAGGGGTTCTATCAGGTATATAAAACCAAGACAAGGGAATTGGTTAGGCCGTTAAGGTCAGGACAGGGTGAGGTCTTAAATACGGATGAGGATATGTGTAAAAGTCTAAATGATTATTTCTTAAGTGTTTTTACGGAGGAGGATACACAGACGATACCTGATAGTTCAAAGGAAGCGATGAGGAGAAACTCAAAGATATTGTGATAACTAGGGAAATGGTGGAAGAGGGTAAAGATAAAATGAAAAATTTTAAATCGCCAGGACCAGATGAAGTGTATCCCAGGGTATTAAAGGAATGCAAGGAGGTTGTTAGTGAGTCGTTAGTGCACATTTTTAGGAAATCGGTTGAGATAGGCGATGTGCCATTATTGTGGAGGAAAGGAAATGTTGTTCCCATATTTAAGAAGGGAGACAGAGGACTAAAGTCAAATTATCGACCCGTAAGTCTAACGTCAGTGGTGGGTAAGTTACTGGCATCTATTATTGCAAAAAACATTAGAGAGCACTTAGATAAACATAGTTTTGATCAATGATTCACAACATGGATTCACCAAGGTCATGTCCCACCGATTTATTGAGTTTTTATAGGAAAGTTTATGAGACGGCAGATAATGATAAGGATCATGATATAATATATCTGGACTTTAGTAAGGCATTTGACAAAATACCACACGAGTGACTCTTAAATAAGGTTAAGGCTCATGGAATAGATGGGAAGGTTCTTCATTGGATCAGAGCTTGGCTAAGTAGTAGGCAACAAAGGGTTACAATTAATGGTTCTAAATCTGAATGGGGACTGGTGACAAGTGGAGTTCCACAAGGGTCTGTTTTGGGTCCATTACTATTTTTTATTTACATTAACGACTTGGATAGTGGGATTAGCAGTGATATCAGCAAGTTTGCTGATGATACTAAGGTAGGTAGGATTATTGGATCACAGTCTAATGTAAACATATTGCAGGGAGACTTAGATAAACGAGTGGACAGTCAGATGGCAGATGAAATTTAATATTGATAAGTGCAGCGTTATGAATGTTGGTAGAAAAAACCCTGGTAATAGATACAGCATAAGCAATGTATCGCTGAAAAGATCAGAAGGTGAAAAAGATCTTGGAGTGAGGGTGAGCCCAGACCTCCGACCTAGGAAACAATGTATTGAGGCCAGAAATAGAGCTAATAGAGTATTAGGATTCATTACCAGAAGTGTTAAAAGTAGAAGTGCGGAAGTTATTCTAAAGCTTTATCTGGGTCTAGTCAGGCCTCACCTAGACTATGCGGTTCAGTTTTGGTCTCTATATTACAGGATGGATATAGCCTTGTTAGAAACAGTGCAGAGAAGGATGACGAAAATTATACAAGGGATGCGTAACTATAGTTATGAGAAGAGATTGAAGTTATAAATTACACTCATTTGAGAGACGCAGAGTAAGGGGCGATCTGATAGAAGTTTTTAAGTGGATAAAGGGATTTAATAAAGGAGAGGTAGGAAAACTTCTTACGGCTTTTAACCAGGGTAGAACAAGAAGTAACGGATTCAAGCTGGAAAAGCGTAGATTTAGAAAAAAAATAGGGAAAAATTGGTTCACAAATAGGGTGGTGAATGACTCCTCCGGGGATGGGGTAGGGGAATGGGGGCGTGAGCTGGGAATGACCTCGTCATGCAGCCGGAACCTAGGAAGCGATACGTGCAGTACACACCTCTGAATATCAAGACTTTCCCAATAGGCAGCAACATTAACATCCAGTCATACCATCCCGGGTTCAGTAGAGTTGGCGGCTTCATCGGCAGCTGGATATGATATATATAGTTGGGTCCAGAACCTCAATTCCGTGACCATTCTTTAGCTGATATGTTTTGACGACAAATTAGACTTTTATGAACTTGTTATAAAAAAAATTAGCTCCCAGATCCCTCGCAAAAACTGTGGCCTTTTTCGCCAGACGGCCAAATCCAAAATGGCCGCCGGCCGCCAGATTGAAAAATTTACTTTTTAACCAAAGCCCTTAGAGTCATGTATAAATATACTTTTTGCGTAAATTGACCATGACAATTCTGATTCTGACATCAGTTTGACGTTTTGACATCATTTTGACTCCAAAATCCAAGATGGCCACCATCCGGTAGAGCAAAAACTGGTATTTAAAAACGAGAGTATTTGTTTAGTTATTTCCTTGTGCGATGAGGTTAGGGTCGTATTAACTGGACATTTTCTATGAATTATACTTAGTTTCAATATGTAATGAATGTTACTTAGTCAGCTAAATATGTGATGAGTGTTAGAGACAGTGAGTGCAAGCTTTAACGTGCAATTATAATATTTATCTCGATTCGATGGGGGGTACAAATTATTTCAAAAATGCACACTTGCTTTTCAGGTAATTGATTAATGTTTCTCTTCTCTGTATAATTTCATATCATAACTAACGTATCCATATTTATGTCTTTACAGATATTATTGGTATGAGCATGCCAGTCAGCATAGTGAATTGAGAACATAGCTTTAATGTGACAATGTCCGGCATTCCATGTGTTCTTCAGTGGAGCAGGCTTTGTGATAAAGTCACATATTCCATTAACTCAATGGAGAGGTGGGAAAATCTCAGGGAAGAGGCTCTGTTGTGGAGTGGGCTTGATAAGTTTGGAGACGTCCACGCATCTGTTCGACAATGTGTTCATGACGCATGTAGATTGACCTTATCGAATGCCAAACAACTGGAGCAGGCCAACAATATATAAGAATACTTCAATGAAAGCCAATGTTAGTCTTCTTCTACATGTATGTCTGATGTTTGTTCCCTTGCTTTGGCTCCAGCTTCCAAGCGGCTGAGATCAGGTCTTGGGCCGATTCATGATAAAACCAAATGTGTTTTGCGTCTGGTGATGTAAGCAGAGTCGACAAAGCACTCTGAAACAAAGCTGCATCTGATTTCATATGATCAAGCATGGACAGCATTCAAGAGACACACAGTATCCCTGGACGATCAATTAATGCGAGACAGAATCAACTGTCTCATCGAGTCTGCAGCTGACCAGCCCTATGCACTTGAGATAAGATATCACCTCAAATGTTGGTTGAAATATGTGCGTAGATTCCAGAAAATGAGTGAAGATGACAAACTGCCTTGCATGCACAATGTCACTCTCCGTGAGGTTCAAACAATTTTCTTTGGCCACGTCAGAACAGTCATCTTTGAAGAACACGAACTGAGGTCAATGCAGAGCCTCCTCCATGACTCCTCCATGACATCCATCATATCTTAGTATGGCTTCCCAAGATCTGGGGTCAATTCATTTTACATCAAAGATATCCTGACCCGTGAGTTTCAGGGCAAGATCGGCTTCCATTCCCGCCCACAGAGGAACCAGAGTGACCTAGTCTATGACACATGTGGGGGCGGTATGTATGTCGAAGCAACGCTCTCCTCCATTGGTGTCAGCAGTGAGCAATTGGTGCTTAATGTAGCTGAGCGGCTTAGAGATGACGTCAAGTCCATCAAACTCGTCCCATGACCGCCAAGGGTAGAGGAACTAGAGGAGGAGGAAGAGCTCTCGCCTCTCATGATTCAACCCGTCAGGGTGGTATGGTTGGTAGAGTCGTGCGCTCGCGTGTGCAGCGTCCCTGCGCGTTCGGTCAGCGGTTCGAGGCCACCAAGTTCGTCCTGGCGTGGTGGCGCTTTGTATAGTCAATAACCTTGTAGTTGGTACCTGCAAAGTGTCTAGATAGGATCAAAGTATCTTATCTTATCTCATGATTCAGCTGCTATCTGCTTTGCAGGGGAAGAAGGGGGTAGTAAATCTGTCTCCAAACACACTCTTCCTTACCTCTCTCATCACACAGTACATTGTAAAGCGACCCACCACTACCGCCATCAATGCCACCGTCACCCTTCATGGAGTTACTCGCAGCAAGGAGCTTGTGGACTCCTACTACAAGCTGGGTATGGGGATCAGTTACCCGAATGTGCTTCTCCTGCGTGATGCATGGACCATACATGACCTCTCGAGAGGTGTTCGATCTGTCCTGGCAAAATTGCTGAGGGAAAACCAAGCATCAGTATAAGTGACAATGATGACTTTCACAATGACACCTTGACAGGAGAGGATACTGCACATCGCTGTAACTGGATGTTTCTGCAGCGCCAAGAACATCTTGTAGAGTACGAGGCTTCCAGCGAAGATGAACAAATGCGGCGTAACAATGCCAAGACTGTGTCACAGGCATTGACTGAGAAGGCATCTAAGATGCAAGCAGTTTTATCTTATAGGACCATCAAACGTGGTGAGCATCCCATACGCCCTAAGCCAACTATTTTCTCATCATGTACGGAGCCTCAATGCAAGCGGAACATTATTCATGCCCTTGCTCGTGCAGACGTGAATGGTGACCAACCTGATCCAAACAACCAGACCGTCCCCTCTTACAATAGCTTTCACGCTGGTTTGAATATGGAACAGAGGAAAAGCAAGGCATATTTTCACACATTTTACAATCAACCACCTAACAAATCAGCTGTAAAGGATGTAATGGATAAGCTCTCTACCATCATCATCACTAAACACATGCCCTTTGCTTCTTAGTTGGAGAACATCCAGTATATGTTATCATCATGCAGTTGAAGGCTGAAAATCCAAACACTTACCTTGATATTGTGCCCTTTCTTGGTCCCTTCCATACACAGTGTGTGATGATGAGTGCTATCTACAAGCGATACAAGGGAAGTGATCTAGGAAAAGTTCTTGTGGAAGCTGGAGTTATTGCCGAGGCTTCTGTCGATAGTGCACTGAAAGGTAAGCACTACAAAAGGGGGCTACGTTCCTTGAAGCTCATGTATGAGGCGCTTATAAGTCAATTGGTGAAGGAGAGGCTCACGCCTGTTCTGAATGATGAGATGAGAGAGAACCTGAGGGAGATTCTAAGAGATTTAAATGCGTCCCAAGAATCTAGAGCAGCCGCTCATGCGACACTGCAGGATGCTGCTGACATCGAGAGCCACATCACCAAATTATTCAACCAGGTGGAGACCAGTGACATGGCAGATAATTATTGGAAGGACTTTTTCACTATGACGGACGCACTCCTGCAGAATGTTCACGCAGTCCATATTTGCAACTAGGATGAGTATGTCAGCTCTATGCGTGCCATGCTGCCGTGGAGTGGTAGCATACGACAATAATAGGTACGGGAGGTGGTTGCCTGACTACTGGGGGATGCTGACATTTCTCCCTGCTGATCAGGTAGCCTTCCTTTGTACTGATTTCACTCAGTCCATCACAGGAAACCCCTACTCCAACATCGCCTGGGACATGTGGATCGAGTGTACCATGAACAAGGGAAGCAAAATGAAGTATGGATGTCTCTCCATCCTCCAGAATGAGAAGCAGCTGCTGGTACACTCCAGGAATATGAATAATGTGACCCAACAGAAAAGAAGCCAAGAGGAAGCACACTGAATGTAGCCCAAAACGGATGCAACAAGATTAGCAGTGCGTACATAATATGGTCGCATGCATGAAGGAGTTTGACTCGTTACCATTCAACCCGGCCTCAACTACCCTCCGCACCCTACAGTCAGCCATACCTGCCACTGATGAGCTTGTTGCAGACTTCAACTCAGCCTATGCTGCGGGAGAAGAGAAGTTGACCTGCTTCTTGCAAGAGCTGGTGTTCAGTAAGAATACTTCCCTATATGCACCTGTCCCTCTGAGCAAACGCTGGACGTTTGCTAAGGGGGCAGGCAAGGAGAAAGCTGGAGAAGACATCAAAGTGAGAGCTGCTGAGATGGCGCGAAGCGCTTTCAAGGTTAGTTTTTCATTACTTATTTTAGTTATTTCGTTAGTTATTTCAGTTTTCGATCTGTTTGAGGTCAGTCAACTTGTGAAACTCCCTGAGTTATTGATACATCGTGTTGTCGAGGGATGTATGACCTTATTCAACTACAACAGCACATACAAGAAGACTCAGAAGAGCCAACTCATCCAGAAGTTGTCTCTGCAATCTGTAAATCTGCATGGATCCTACATTGCTCCCGTTGACATGGGAATGATTTGGAGAATGGCCGCTACATCATTAGAAGATCGACAAACACCAGATGGCACCCCGTTTATTTCTTGCCATATAGGAGCTGAATCCCCTTTACATAAGTATAGGTCTCCAAAGTTATGTAAAGAGGATTCAGCTCCTATATGGCAAGAAATAAACGCGGCTTGCAGATATAATCGACTATGCGTGGTAGGAGATTTTAATCTTAGGAATATATACTGGGATTTAATTATTGGAGGCAACGACGCAGAGGAATTGTTAAATATAATCCAGGATAACTTCCTAAGCCAGGCAGTCAAGGAGCCTACTAGAGGAGATACTATTCTAAATTTATCACTGACAAACAGGGAAGATTTCTTTACAGAGGTGGAGGTTGGTGGACAGTTAGAAAATAGCGATCATAGTGAAATCAGGTTCTGCTTAACCCTTTCACGCACGGTGACGCGATCGCGTCAAAACGGGCCCGTCTACATCTGAGCTTTTGACGCGAACTGCGTCAAAAAAACATTTAAAAATTCGCCAAAAATAAAGTATTTATCAGAATCGCGTCACAATTTACTGCGTCAAAGATCCAAGCTAGGCCTATAAAATAAACTAATTGTCAACTCGCTCGTGAGGGTGGATTTGAAATGATAAAGGGTTGTGTTCCAGCTAATTCTCAGCAGGCAGCCTGTCAGCGCGGACTGCCCGTCCCTTTAAAACGTGTCCCGAGCCGGGTAAGCCATACTTGTAGCCTAATTCGTCTTCCAACATGTGTTTCAGTTTTCCTCCATTTTCTCAAGAACTACTGGCCATTTGAAAATTCTAATGGTAGCGTTGGAATCCTCATAAAAATCCGCTTTTATTGGCATACAAACCATAAAAAGTTGACTCAGGAAGTATCGAGCTACGAAGTGGTGAACGTAAGTATTTCTTATTTCTCTTTACTCAATGTTTTTTCTAAGTCGTTACACTCCGCTATTTACTTGCATTTCTTGTTATTTTTGTCTCTCATAAGGAAGAATAATCTCTTGCGAAACCAACGATATATAATAATGCCAGGAAAAAAGAATAATCGTGGTTGAAATTGATAACATAACCAAAACAATCGCCGCAGAGTCAGACCATTACCCGCGGCCCCTTAGAGAGCCCCAGACTGATGTCGCAGTGGACGGAAACACTTATTAAACTTTTCGTGCGTGAAAAGGTTAAAATGAGAAGTTGGAAAAATAAGTTTTAATAGGCAAAGAGTACCTGACTTCAGAAAGGCCAATTATGTAGAATTAAGAAGACACCTGGAGAAGATTATCCGGGGGTTGTGCGATAAAGAGTAAGGAATATTCCAAGGTCAGCGCGGCGACAGCGGGAAAGGCCAATTATGCAGGATTAGGAAGACACCTGGAGGGGATTAACTCGGGGGGTGGGATAGAGGAATGTTCCAAGGTCAGCGCAGATACATCTAGAAGTGAGGTCGGGGCGGAGGAGGATTATACATTATTTGTAAGGAATTTAATTGCAGGACAGAAAAAGAATATTCCTTATGGGGCGATAAGATCAAGGAAGAGTGACCCAAAATGGATAACCACTAGTTTAAAGCACAACATTGGAGTAAAAAGAAACATTTACTTAAGGTTTAGGGCTGGACAGGTGAGCAAAGAACAATATAACGTGATGGCGAGGACAGTGAAGAGATTAACAAGAGTAGCTAAGAACAATTATGAGATTAAGGTTGCAGGACAGGCAAAAAGCGACCCTAAGGGGTTCTATCAGGTATATAAAACCAAGACAAGGGAATTAGTGGGGCCATTAAATTTAGAGCAGGGTGAGGTCTTAAATACAGATGAGGATATGTGTAGAAATTTTAATTACAATTTTTAAGTGTTTTTACTCAGGAGGATAAACAGACACTACCTGATAGTGAACAGATGTTTAATGGAAGCGATGAAGAGAAAATCCAAGATATTGTGATAACTAGGGAAATGGTGGGAGAGGGTATATATAAAATGAAGAATTTTAAGTCTCCAGGACCAGATGAAGTGTATCCCAGAGTATTAAAATAATGCAAAGAGGTTGTTAATGAGTTTTTAGTGTGCATTTTAGGAAATCGGTTAAGATAGGCGATGTGCCGTTATTGTGGAGGAAAGGAAATGTAGTCCCCATATTTAAGAAGGGGGACAGAAGACTAAAGTCAAATTATCGACCCGGTAGTCTAACGTCAGTGGTAGGTAAATTATTGGAATATATTATTGCAAAAAAACATTAGAGAGCACTTAGAAAAACATTGTTTGATCAATGATATTCACCAAGGGTTGGTCATGTCTCACCAATTTATTGAGTTTTTATAGGATAGTTTATGAGACGGCAGATAATGATAAGGATTATGATATAATATACCTGGACTTTAGTAAGGCATTCGACAAAGTACCACACGAGCGACTCTTAAATAAGGTTAAAGCTTATGGAATAGATGGGAAGGTTCTTCGTTGGATCAGAGCTTGGCTAAGTGATAGGCATTAAAGGGTTACAATTAATGGTTCTAAATCTGAATGGGAACAGGTGACAAGTGGAGTTCCACAACGGTCTGTTTTGGGTCCATTGCTATTTTTTATTTACATCAACAACTTGGATAGTGGGATTAGCAGTGATATCATCAAGTTTGCTGATGATACTAAGGTGGGTAGGATTATTGGATCACAGTCTGATATAAACATATTGCAGGGAGACTTAGATACACTTAAGGAGTGGGTAGTCAGATGGCAGATGGAATTTAATATTGATAAGTGCAGCGTTATGAATGTTGGTAAAAAAAATCCTGGTAATAGATACACCATACGCAATGTATCGCTGAATAGATCAGAAGGTGAAAAAGATCTTGGAGTGAGGGTGATCCCAGACCTCTGACCTAGGAAACAATATATTGAGGCTAGAAATAGAGCTAATAGAGTGTTAGGATTCATTACCAGCAGTGTTAAAAGTAGAATTGCGGAAGTTATTATAAAGCTTTATTCTAAAGCTTTGATACTCTTGTCAGACCTCACCTAGACTATGCAGTTCAGTTTTGGTCTCCATATTACAAATGATACATACAGGATAGATATAGCCTTGTTAGAATCAGTGCAGAGAAGGATGGCCAGAACGAATCAAGGGATGCGAAACTTAAGTTATGAGAAGAGATTGAAGCTGTTAAAATTAGACTCACTCGAGAGACGCAGAGTAAGGGCCGATCTGATAGAAGTTTTTTAAGTGGATAAAGGGATTTAATAAAGGAGAGGTAGGAAAAGTTCTTACGGCTATTAACCAGGGTAGAACAAGAAGTAACGGATTCAAGCTGTAAAAGAGTAAATTTAAAAAAGAAATAGGGAAAAACTGGTTCACAAATAGGGTGGTGAATGACTGGAATGGACTCAGTAGACAGGTAGTTAGTGCGGAGTCATTGGGGAGCTTTAAAGAGGAGCTGGATAGGCTCATGGATAGGGATGAAAGGTGGATGTAGGTAGTGTTAGGTAACAGGAACTACCACGTGTAGGCCTCACGGCCTCTTGTAGCTTCCTTATTTTCTAATGTTCATACAAGTGGTTAGATTATATCCACAAGCTGATATCCATCATCCTTTCCCGCCATGGTGATACTGACCGTATCTTCTGTGTGAATGACTCATATGATGCAGCATACTCAACTAAAGATGACGAGAAACCTGTGGGCACAGGGTAAGGCACATGTCCAAAATGCCTACATGAAATTGGATGACCCATTCCCCTTTGCCAAGGCATTCAACACGCTGCTCTGGAGTGTTAATAACAAGGGGTGAATTCAAAAGTTGTTATGCAGTTACTTGACTGACATTGCGCAAACTGTTGAAGTAGAGATTGTTTTCTCCGTTGGATCCCACTGTACCAACTTGTCGACCCAGCAACCAATGCAGAACTACAGCTTTGATCAGTCTTAGGCTGACACTGTCCTCTTCTCCACTTATAGTTAGGCGGATATGTGGCCAAATATAGGAGGATTGTGGCTTTGGTGGTAAAAGCACGAAAATTGGCACATTTCAAGGTTAGTATATACTAAACGATTTCAGATATAGGGCCAAGCTCAATTTTTCCCCTTGATGCCCAGAAATGACAAAATCCAATATGGCCGCCGTTCAAATTGTAAGAAATTATGAAGTTCTTATCTTCGCCAATAAATGGCATAACCACACAAATAAAGCATCTATTTATATGTTTTCAGCTATGAGGAATCCAATGGAATCATCATTTTGATGATAACATGTACACAAATCAATATGTCAGACAAAAAATGTAAATTAGCAAAAAAATGGAAAATGCACCAATTTTTCAAGGTTTAGGAAATTATTTACCACACATGTACAAAAATCACATAGTTTATTGTCAAAGAATATGACACCATAATATATAACCATGTGTGTATACCTTATCACATACATGTATATCGTTATTCAAAACACTAACATAGAAATGCAACAATTTTTTTTTAAGGTGACAAGGCGCGGAACAAAACAGCATATCAACAAAATAAGCAAAACAAAATGTTGAATAGACCATATATATGAAAGAAAAAATCTAGCACTGAGTGGCACACAATTCAAGAAGAGTTAGCAACTGAACAACTAAGCAACACAAGTTAATGGCTATCATTGTGATCACAATTTCCACAGTGAGTGACATAGCTGTCATATTGGTCCTGACCCAGCTTCTCTATCCCACGAAAAGTTTTACCTACAGCTTGATCTGGGATGTCTCTTGTATCTAAAACCAGAAGGTCGCCACTGTCTTCCATGAATGGATTACCGAGGTCTTTCATTACTTGCACAAGAGCCCTGACCTCGCTGGCAAAGGAGACTTGTGTGGATCGTGTATGCTCATGATGCCTGACTTGATCTTTCCCAGTATTGTTATCCGAGCCAACTGTTTCGAAACTGTCTATTACCCTCGCGATTTCTGGTCCAGCTACCATCCACCTCAGTAGAGCTCTAGGATTTTGCATCAACCCAATTGTCCCACCATCTCCCTTGACGATTTTGTTGTTTTGTTCATGTGCCTGGTAGATAGCCATGGCTGAGAAGGGGCGAGTCGTCTTATGAACAATGAAGCTGCCTTGACCGAACTCCTTCGCTACATGGGGAAGTCGTTGGTGTAGTGTTATCATATCACGTAGGTGAACGGGAACCCATCGAGCATAGTGAGTGTGGTCCAAGGCAAAGAACCATGGAGCTAATGCCTTCAGCACAGGAACGTAGAGTGAAAAGTTACCATCACGAAGTGACCGCACATAGACCAGGAGGAGACATTCCAGGTGAATGACCATATACCAGTACTGGAACTGTGGAGAAACCTCATCTTTCTTCACACACTAATCATCAAACGACAGCGGTGCACTTGTTTCCATGCTATACACATCATAAGCTGTGTGGAGCAAACTTGATAGTGCACTGGAGGTGAGTTGGTGTGCATGTCTAGTGCGCTTGACATGGGCACCTTTGAGAAAGGAGTCAGCCGTTCCTGATGTCGCAATACCTGCTTGGGTAAGAACATTAGTCCAGCCACTGCCATCCAGCAAATCCCCGAGAGTTGTCAAAGCAGCCATTTCTAAATGCAACCTTCCAAGTAGGATGACAAAGTTCTCTTCGCCGTACACTTCTGGCCAATTCCATTGGATGAGCTTTGCGATCGCGAACAAAGGCTGATCTACTGTGAGCACAGGAATCTGTCCAGGGTTCAGATGTTCGACAGCTTGTTTGATAACATCCATCGTATGACGAATCATGGCCACTGACCTTGAGTCGTCCGGGAACAATGGCAGAAGTGATGTGATGGTGACATCGAAGTTACGTGATTGTTTTTCAGTCGAGTGGAATGCAGCCCAAGCAATCGGATCATCAATATTTTGGACCTGTTGATGTATGAGTCGCTGTGTGTTTTTCTGCCATTTCGTCTCGTCTTCAAGAGCAGCCTCCAGAGGAGCAGTGTTACATGTGAGTGGACCTGTCGTCTCGGGGATTTCTGGATCTTTCTTTTTAAATGCCACTGGAGTCAGGATCGTGTAGGTTTCCGGAAGTTCTGGTATCTTCTTGTTTGCTGTCCCTGGTTGTAAGTTAGCTCTTTCTCGCTTGGTGCCATCAGTCTCTTTTTTACGATTTTGGAACAGCGATATGTCAGTGCCATGAAAGGATTCACGAGGAGTGTTTGAGCTGGGATTATGGTCAATGTTATCCACCGCCGCACTCGTGAAGAGACCATCTCGAAGAATGAGGGGGCATACAACACCATAATTTTCATATTGGCTGGCTGCTTCGTTGGCCATATCCATGGATATATCCATTACCCTGTCATATGATATTGATAGTCCGAGATGGAACAAGTTATCAACAAGTTCACGTTTTCGTGTGTTTGCATGAATCATCATACCGAGGTATATTGGCAGTGGCGTCTCTCTGCTCTTAGTGTGATGAGTACCAGTGGAGCCTGGGCGTATTTTCACGTAGCTGTTGTACTGCAGCAATTGTGCCATACTGAGCGTTGATTGTCTCACCTGCTCAGTTACTTTATTCATAATGTTTGGGCCGTCCATTATCATGGCAGCTAGTGCCACCAGTGACTTGGGAACAGCCTGTTCTTGGCAGCCTTTGCTAAAGGACCCATCAAATGTTGCTTGCATTCCCAACATATCTCGACGAATGAGTTGTGCTGCCTTAGCTAAACATATAGCTTCGTCGTCGCAGTTATCCTCAATCGAATTCATCAGTGCAAATCCGACATCATCTTCAAAACTGAGAAAAACGTTTCGACCTTGCTTGTAGGCCCGGATTCCAGGGACATTAGCAAGTATTCGATCTTTTAAGTCTGAAGAGTGGATACGGGCCAGTTACCTCAACCCCCATGTGTCTCAGTCGATCAGTGTATAGTTTGAGAAGATCAGACAATTCGAATATTGAGGCAACCGATTGCTCGATCATCTATGTAGCCTAAGAGTTCCGCCAATGCTATGCCGTGAGATACTCCATTTGTGTTCCTTTGTCGATCTACTGCTGTTTTCCAACTAGCTGCGTTGTACAATTTCACAAGGTATGGTGCATGATATTTGGCATCCTGTGCCACCAGGGGGGAGATGCTGAGAAGTGCCATAGAGGTAAGGCGAAAAGAGCGCTTTACCCGTCTTCAGGCGCTTTTGTAACGGCCCGGCTAAGGCACCGACTAAAGCCTATGTACAGTCGATATTTCAGGCGCTTTTGCCCTGCCTTACACCTCCAAAGCTTATGGCGTGGGCGTGGTCCGAGAATCCTACTAGCCAATCACGTTGCCTATCTGAGCGCTGCTTAGGCAGCTTCGACCAATCACAAGGCTTGAACACTTCTTTGCTGAAGCAAGGAATTTTGTCCCTCCCTCCCTCACCAAGCACTTATGGCAAGGATACACCGCCCTCCCCCGCCAAAAGCTGTTTCATCACAAGTTTGACGTTCAACGCAGGTTTTGACCACTTATATATTTTTGCATTGGGACGTGCCATACAACATGATAATCGTTAAGGTGTGCCAATTCCGGGACTGTGAGTGAAAATTTAATGCAAGCAACATTCCAGGAATAAGGAGATGAATAAAAAAAGGTGAACAAAAAGTTTATACACGAATTCATTTTGCTCTCATTATCTTATTATAGGTATAGTTTACTGCAATTTTTATACATTCATGATATGCACTAATGTCTCGTGAAGATGATGGTATGTTCAGCTGTCCTAAATATCATCTGGTAGTATGATAATACCGTATAATAGTACAACATTTTAGTGCGGGCGGAGCACCTGCCGCCCGCCGCCCGCCGCCCGCCCCTAACCAACACACAACACAACATTTCTTATCACCAGCATATAACACCCTATAATGCCGCATTAGTCTTGCACGATCAATTCATACACACCTTGCAACACTATTAATACGTAAACACCAATTGTTACGTTGTAGGAACTGAAGCAAGGCTGTATTTGCTTTATAAACAGAAGATGAATGTCTGTCAAAGGCTCACAGCAGCTGACTAAGTCAGGGTCTGACCATGCCTTAGTTTTCAGCGCCTTTAGAGGTGCCACTAAGGCAGCAATCTCGACTGAGCATAGCGGTGGGAGGGCGTTTCGCCTTACCACAGGTTCCCTAGTGGATAGGGCGCCCTAGCTCGCTCCCAGCATCTGGCCCCAGGTCGCCGGAGCTAAGTTTTGCAATGAGTTCTTGATCTTGAAGCTTCAGGGCGCATTGCTTAACTCGATCGGACAGTTTGGGCATCATGGCATCATGCAGAGAGGCACGTTCTGTTGCAACTTCATCACAGAAGAAACATACATCACCTTCAGAAGGTCGGTCTTTTCGTAAGAACTGTCGCCGCGTGTAAGGGCGATCTCGGATGTCACTTTCACATAGAGGTATTGCAACTGTCTGAAGTCGTGCTAGACGACTTGAAGAACACTTCAAACGGCAAGATGAGTGCCACTGTGCGCTATGTTTGGCAACTGTCTGAGGGATACCATCGCCATCATCTAATTGTGCTACTGTATGTGCACGCCAACTGGCTGTTCACCTAATTCTCGAAACTTTGTTAAATTGTCACCCACACGGTGATGCCCAGCCCCAGCATATGTCCTCTTTGATTTTGCTGGGCACTGGAGAGGCTCTGAAGAATGTTCTTGGCAAAGGGCACAACGACTCCAATCGATGGGAGGATAGCCAACTGTCGATGTAGATGGTTGCAGACTGTAATCTTCTACGATCTTACATCGCTTCTTTGCCGACATGGTGGATTTTACTTCTGATGAGTCACCTGCGAAAAGAGAAGTATTATATTAATTGGCAGCGAGCGAAGCGAGCTGCTTCTTACCATAAAACCCGTGGAACCAAGTTTAAGCCAAAATATGAATAAATACTCCTAAATATTGTCGGATTGAGCTGAAATTTGACATGCAAGTAGTGCTTTCAAAATCAAAGGGGGATTGTGCAACAAACTTTTTGCGTAGAACAATAGTGGACGGGTTAAGCGCAAAAAATAGGCTGTTAACTTCAGGTCATGATGCAAAGGTACCCTTTGGCATGGACATACCTTAGGGTGATGGAAAATATAATATCCAAAGACACAAGTTAGATCGGTCTTCGTATCGGATTTATACGCCTTTTTGCAAAATGGGCGCCAACTTTTCGTCGAACGCCATATCTCTGGCACTTTTAAAGCTATAATGACACATTTGGGATCAAATTGTACATTTTCAGGGTCAAGGAATCCAATGAAACAAGAATCAAAGCTGTAAAAATAAAATGTTTCCCCTAATCATGATTATTAATGGTAAAATACAAATTTTATTTTTTTCAAAAAGACCGCTGATAATTCAGAAGATCTCATATATTTACTTATGTTATAGCTACAATGACAAAATTGGTGTCAAAGTCTATAATTTTGGAGTAAAAAATAAATTTAAAGTGTTTTCAAATTTACAAAAACACTATTTTTCTTAAATAATTAAGTATTCAAATTAGGCTATATTTTACGAAATTTCATCACATTTATTTAGAAAATTAACTATCATAAAAAGTTCATGCTTCCACTGAAAAAAAATTCCACTGAAGGTTTTTGGCCAATGTAAAGAGAGGTTGATCAGCAACCATGACCGGTGTCTGACCTGGATCATCAAGAAGCATGTTTAGAAAAAAATGTAACACTGGAGGGATTGCATTAGATTCATGGGAGGCTTAGAAGGTACCTGTGAAAGTTTGCTTCATTTGGAGGTACTCTTGGCGCAGGATTTTGGCTGCTTTGAGGTCGCTTGATACATCTGTAGTTGTATTGTTTTTCATGTCCACAACAGCTTTGCTCAGGTCATCATCAAATACAAGCGACCAGCCAAGATTCTTAATGATTTGATGTCAGGAATGAGCCGTTCAATATCCTCCCGAAGGCGTGTCGTATTGCCTTTGATACATGGAAATCCTAGATCAGCTATGCGCCTGTCATAGAGAGCAGTCAGGTCCGCCATAGAGAGTGATTCTTCCGAGCCACGGTTATCTGCAATAAAATCCAACAATTCACTGGGGACATGTGCTCTGATAACCTGAATTTCATTATTTTCCGTCATGTCACATCCATAGTTTCTGCTCTTCTGTAGAGCCTAGTCAGGCACACACGATGATATAGTGCACCAATAGCTACCATGTCACCAGCAGCTAGTTTAGCTAATAGATGTTTGGCACCTATGATGTGAGCACACTCTCGTACTTTTCTTTCCAATCCAAGGGTGGCAAGGGTTTTGTTCCCCATATCACCACAAAAGATACATAGTTTGTTGAATTGTGTACATGATGATGTTGAGGGTGTAGATGAAGCCTGCGTAGTGGACTTACCACTGGTCATGTGACGTGTTTTAACTGGGCTCGTGGATTCATCGTGCTTTTTCTTGGCTCTCTCGACTTTTTGTTTGTCCATGGCACTCCTACAGCTTTTATGCCATACTACTTGATTATACATCATGAACATCACTATGTCTTGATCACCACCACCATCGCTACCATGACTAATACTACCACCACTATTATAAATGTCATTCACTAATACAAAATCAGGCAACTCACCTAAGTCCTTCAGCTCCTTGATATTATCAGCTACTTCTTTGTAACATATATAACGCTTTTCATTATTACTTTTTAGTTTTACAGATAATGGTGGATCTATGGTCTTTTCATTGCTTTTCTGTAACTGACATATGAAACATACACTCCGATCACGTGTGTCCATAATGGCAGTTGTGCTTTTGGGGTTACTCAAGGGATGGAATATCTATATTCTAATCGACGTTCTAATCTGAAATGAAAAATAAATTTGCTTGAACAGCATGAGACAGATAGGATGACAACAGTCACAAAGGTAAAAAAAAAACTATTTAAAGGCAAAATATGAAACCTTACATTTACATCACTTTAAATTTACAATATTTTTGTATATTTTACCCACAATTGTTATGGTAAGGAGAAAACTATTACTTTCATAGCTTTGAATCTTATTTAGTTGGATTCCTTGACCCTGAAAACGTACATTTTGACACCAAATGTGTCATTATAGCTTTAAAAGTGCCAGAGATATGGCGTTCGACGAAACGATGGCGGCCATTTTGAAAAAAACGCGTATAAATCCGATACGAAGACCGATCTAACTTGTGTCTTTGCTTATTTCTTTTTCTATCACCCTAAGGAATGTCCATGCCAAAGGGGACCTTTGCATCACGAAATGAAGTCAAAAGTCACTTAACCCGTCCACTACAAGCCCTTAATGAGTAATTAGCGTAAACTACTCCTAAATATTGTCGGATTGAGCTGAAATGTGACAAGCAAGTAGTGCAATCAAAATCAATGGGGGTCTGTGTAACAAACATTTTGCGTAGAACAAGCCCTTAATGAGTAATTAGCGTAATGAGTTAATTGACTGGAACGTGGCTCGCTGCCACGTTCCAGCCCCAAGAACTGAGTCAAAAGCAAAGTGGCCAGAGGCTGGACGCCTATACTTGATTAGCTTCGCTCGCTGCCGCTTACCATAAGACCCGTGGAACCAAGTTTCCGCCAAAAAGTGAATAACTACTCCTAAATATTGTCGAATTGAGCTTAAATTTGACATGCAAGTAGTGCTGTCAAAATCAATGGGGGTCGTCCCAAGAAACTTTTTGCGTAAAACAACCCGTTAATGAGTAATTAGCGTAAACTACTCCTAATTATTGTTGGATTGAGCTGAACCTCGACATGCAAGTAGTGCTGTCAAAATCAATAGGGTCTGTTAAACAAAATGTTGCATAGAACAAGCCCTTAATGAGTAATTGGCAGCGAGCTTCGCTCGCTGCCGCTTACCATAAGACCCTTGGAACTTAGTTTCCGCCAAAAAACGTATAACTACACCTAAATATTGTCGGATTGAGCTGAAATTTGACATGGAAGTAGTGCTGTCAAAATCAATGGGGGTCGTCGGAACAATGTTTTTGCGTAAAACAAGCCTTAATGAGTAACTAGCGTAAACTACTCCTAATTATTGTCGGATTGAGCTAAACCTCGACATCCAAGTAGTACGGGCAAAATCAATGGGGGTCTGTGTAACAATCTTTTTGCGTAAAACAAGCCCTTAATGAGTAATTCACGTAATGAGTTAATTGGCTGGAACGTGGCTCGCTGCCACGTCCCAGCCGCAAGAACTGAGCCAAAAGCAAAGGGGCCAGAGACTGGACGCCTATACTTGATTCACGTAATGAGTTAATTGGCTGGAACGTGGCAGCGAGCCACGTTCCAGCCGCAAGAACTGAGCCAAAAGCAACGGGGCCAGAGGCTGGACGTCTATACTTGATTGGCAGCTCGCTTCGCTCGCTGCCGCTTACCATAAGACCCGTGGAACCAAGTCTCCGCCAAAAAGTTAATAACTACTCCTAAATATTGTCGGATTGAGCTGAAATTTGACATGCAAGTAGTGCTGTCAAAATCAATGGGGATTGTCGCAAGAAACTTTTTGCGTAGGACAAGCCATTAAAGAGTAATTAGCGTAAACTACTCCTAAATAGTGTCGGATTGAGCTGAAATTCGACATGCAAGTAGTGCTGTCAAAATCAATGGGGGTCTGTGAATCAAACTTTTTGCGTAGAACAAGCCCTTAATGAGTAATTGGCAGCGAGCGAAGCGAGCTGCTTCCTACTATAAGACCCGTGGAACCAAGTTTCCGCCAAAAAGTGAATAACTACTCCTAAATATTGTCGAATTGAGCTGTAATTTGACATGCAAGTAGTGCTGCCAAAATCAATGGGGGTCTGTGCAACAAACGTTTTGCGTAGGACAAGCCATTAAAGAGTAATTAGCGTAAACTACTCCTAAATAGTGTCGGATTGAGCTGACATTCGACATACAAGTAGTGCTGTCAAAATCAATGGGAGTCTGTGCAACAAACATTTTGCGTAGAACAAGCCCTTAATGAGTAATTCACGTAATGAGTTAATTGGCTGGAACATGGCTCGCTGCCACGTTCCAGCCGCAAGAACTGAGCCAAAACCAAAGGGGCCAGAGGCTGGACGCCTATACTTGATATTATTGGCAGCGAGCGAAGCGAGCTGCTTCCTACCATAAGACCCGTGAAACCAAGTTTAAGCCCAAAAGTGAATAACTACTCCTAAATATTGTCGGATTGAGCTGAAATTTGACATGCAAGTAGTGCTGTCACAATCAATGGGGGTCGTCGGAACAATGTTTTTGCGTAAAACTAGCCTTAATGAGTAATTAGCGTAAACTACTCCTAATTATTGTCGGATTGTGCTGAACCTCGACATCCAAGTAGTACGGTCAAAATCAATGGGGGTCTGTGTAACAATCTTTTTGCGTAAAACAAGCCCTTAATGAGTAATTCACGTAATGAGTTAATTGGCTGGAACGTGGCTCGCTGCCACGTTCCAGCCGCAAGAACTGAGCCAAAAGCAAAGGGGCCAGAGACTGGACGCCTATACTTGATTCACGGAATGAGTTAATTGGCTGGAACGTGGCAGCGAGCCACGTTCCAGCCACAAGAACTGAGCCAAAAGCAACGGGGCCAGAGGCTGGACGTCTATACTTGATTGGCAGCTCGCTTCGCTCGCTGCCGCTTACCATAAGACCCGTGGAACCAAGTCTCCGTCAAAAAGTTAATAACTACTCCTAAATATTGTCGGATTGAGCTCAAATTTGACATGCAAGTAGTGCTGTCAAAATCAATGGCAAACAACAAACATTTTGCGTAGAACAAGCCCTTAATGAGTAATTCACGTAATGAGTTAATTGGCTGGAACATGGCTCGCTGCCACGTTCCAGCCGCAAGAACTGAGCCAAAACCAAAGGGGCCAGAGGCTGGACGCCTATACTTGATATTATTGGCAGCGAGCGAAGCGAGCTGCTTCCTACCATAAGACCCGTGAAACCAAGTTTAAGCCAAAAAGTGAATAACTACTCCTAAATATTGTCGGATTGAGCTGAAATTTGACACATGCAAGTAGTGCTGTCAAAATCAATGGGGGTCTGTGCAACAAACTTTTTGCGTAGAACAAACCCTTAATGAGTAATTAGCATAAACTACTTCTAAATATTGTCGGATTGAGTTGAAATTTGACATGCAAGTAGTGCTGTCAAAATCAATGGGGGTCTGTGCAACAAAACTTTTGCGTAGAACAAGCCCTTAATGAGTAATTAGCGTAATGGGTTAATTGGCTGGAACGTGGCTCGCTGCCACGTTCCAGCCGGAAGAACTGAGCCAAAAGCAAAGGGGCCAGAGGCTGGACGCCTATACTTGATATATATTTATCATGAATATCAGCTTAATCGGGATTTTAATGCGCCTCCTAGCGACAAATGAGGGGTGCCATTGGCTTCCTTATGTGTGAAAACATAAAAAACGATATGTTATTCATGTCTATGTGATATATATTCAGAAAGATATGACGTAAAATAGATTTTCGCGATTCAGATGGAGGCCATCTTTGATTTCCCCACTTTATGGGTGTCAAAGGGAAAAATGTGTTTGGCCCTATATCTGAGATCATTTAGTATGTCATGATCATCAAATGTGCCAATTTTGGTGCTTTTACCACAAAAGCCACAATCATATCACATATCCGCCCTACTATTATGCAGTCCTGCGTGAGTAATGCTATAGTGGGCCTGTCGTCATTAATGTCACTGATACTTATGCCTATGTTGCAGCAGCATTAATCTCAAAGCAGCTGCCTGGTGTGCTCTACATCAAGAGAAAGCAGGAGATGATCGTCTGCAGTGATCTGGTAACTGGCGACATGGCAGACTGTATTGCGGAGTTGCAATGTATAACAGGATGCGATGCCAACTCAGGTTTCCACGGCAAGGGTAAGAAGTCAGTGTATGGCCAAGTGGCAAAGAGCCCTGTATCACGACAACAGCTTTCACGGTGTGGAGATAGCCTTGACCTTGAAGAGGAAGTGGTAGAGGACCTCTTCAAGTTCACACGACATGTCATCTATGCTGACCACAAGAGTAGCACCATGGCAGGCCCGTGCGGTGAAGTGGAAGAGCATGAAAAAGAAATCGTTCATCCGTCTCTCCCCAGATGCTGATAACTTACGCCAAAAGTGCCTCCGTGCCAACTTCTTGTTATATCTAGTGCACATTATCAATCCCTTGCTGAAGCGCCACCCCTCGCCACTTGGCCATGGATGGGAATTGGTGGATGGCCGCTGTCGCCCTGTCCGCCACATACGACTTGCTCTTCCAATGCATCTACCTGCAGGGTCAGCTGAAGAGAGCAAGGAAGATGAGAGCGAGTATGATGATGATGAGATGGAAAATGATGCTGTACAGAGTAGGAGGAGGAATTCATCAGATTGTGATGATTCAGAATCTAGTGAAGCAGAATTATCTGATTCAGACTGATCATATGCCTCAATTTCATGCTTAATCACAAATTACAATGTCAATTACAATGTCATGTGCTGGATAACACTAAAGGATTATTTAACTTAGATTTTGTCATTTAATGGCCCAAAAAGTACAATTTTGAGGTACAATAATTTCTTATAATCATGTTTTCAGTGGCATTGGTTTTCTTTGTTAACTTTTCAATTTAAATCAGTTAAATAAAGATATATTTTTGACCTTCCTTGTGTCTGTCCTTCTTTACTTGATGTATAAAAAACATACCCCATGCATCACATCATCCCTGGGGATCTGGGTGTTAATTTTGTCTAGAAATTACGTTTTTGCTCTACCGGATGGTGGCCATCTTGGATTTTGGGGTCAAAAGTATGGAAAAACGTCAACCTGATGTCAGAGACCGAATCCTTATGGTTAAATTACCCCAAAAAAGTGTCTTTATACATGACTGGAGGTGCATTAGTTAAAAAGTTAATTTTTCAAACTGGCGGTCGGCGGCCATTTTGGATTTGACCGTCTGGCGAAAAATGCCGAGTTTTTTTGCGAGGGTCCTGGGACCTATTTTTTTTATAGAAGGTTCATAGAAGTCAAATCAGTCGTCAAAACATATTAGCCAGAGAATGGTCACGGAATTGAGGTTCTGGTCCCAATTAATATATTTGGTTTCAGGCCAAGTTTCCATTCCAATGCTGCTGGGAAGTCTTATATTAGATGAATTTATAATAAATGTTCCCAGGAAGAGAAAGCAATAAGCTTGGAGAATGGATATGGCTGGATAGGATAACTAGTGGTGCTTTCTTAATTTGTGTTGATGAAGCAGGAAGGGAAAATTTCTCCATGGATAGTACATCCTTGATTTATTTGTAAAAATCCAGTGCCATTGATTGTGTGCCTAGTAGGCGAGCTGGAGGTGTTGCGACAATTTAATGTAACATTAAGTGGAGTACTAGTTGTATAATTCCAGCCATTTACATGCTCAATGAAAACAGGTTTAAAGTACAATTTGACAATCAGAGCTTGACAGAGTTTGGAGACAGGCTTTGTTGATAATAACAGCTACTTCACAACAGTCAGTATTGCTAGAGTATATGGGTCAAGTAGGAGGACATATCAACAATTCATCAGTCTTTTTACAAATATCAAATTCACCGGCTAGGAAAACAAATTCCTGGCTTTGTTTATCACTATATGTTAGTCTGAGGGCGTATACAATAATAACGCATTCGATAATGGAATGGAGTATGGAAAGGAAGTCATCCTGAAGACATGAAAAGTATCAGCTGAAATTCCTCGTAAAGGAATTAGTAAGTAGGAATTCAAGTCTTGTAATGCGGTAATTTTATGCACAACACGAATAGCAGCTATGTGTAAACCTAAAAATTCTGGTTTAGGAGGAAATAACTGCGTGTCTTTGGCTAGAATATCATCTAAACACGACAATGAGAAAGTATTTGTAACATGATGTGGGGAAACATTCGTTTCCATCATACTTTGCAATCCAATTCTCAAACTAATGTGATCTGCTGTATTTGATGTTAGATTCAACTAGACATGTAGTATAGATGGTAGCATAAGTAATGACTTTTCATTATTTAAAAAATTTGATTTCATATCATTTATAAATGTTTCAGGAACTCGAGTAGAGGTTTCTAATTTTTCAAAAGCATAAGACAAATTATTAAGTTCCTTCAAAGTCACATTACTGACTTGGGAATGAACATTGAGGATCTTCCGTTCCTCTTCAGTGAAAGTATATAAGGAATACAAACGCTTGTTAATGAAATCAATGAGTCTGTGTTGCTGTGCCAGAAAGGGTGTTTCCGATTGACCCAACAATATTCAATGCACCTCTTGGTTTCCGTTTGTTTCTTGGATCATTTAGATTATATCCTAATATATGTATTAAAAAATCATTCATATTATAATGTATTATTTCAAGTCTTTTGTTGAAAGAGAAAATGTCGCCTTGTATTAAACTAAACATGAGATTGTGTCCCTCTACTTGAACTATGTTATATTATAGCATGTACTATATAGGACGTTAAATTTCTGGCCATCAATATAGGTTCATAAATGTCCCTAATTCTGAGGACGGAAGGTACAATGTAGGAGTTTCCCGTTACTATCAGCTTGAATTCGGGTGTGAAACTAAATCCCTGTTGAGCTGGTGACCCATGGTATACATCCAGGGCATGAATGACTCCAAGGCATAGGCAGACAGTCTGTAATGGAGCATTGGTATTTTATTATGTATTTTATGCGTCTGCGATTTTCTAATGGTATTTTCATGACTAGTGATAAATCAGGAACACTAGATTTCGATCGCAAATTGTATGCTTGATGGCATGGAATAGCTTCTCTTTGAGACTCATCATTGTATGTCTCTGACATATTTAATTATTAGTTTCAACTTAATCATCATCATTATTATCCCGTGATGTTGAATTATCATTTGTATTATTATCGCTATTGTCATTTATATTGTCAACCAAAAATGGAAATGAATCTATTTGCTGGAGCGCCAATTAAGTTTCCCCTTGTTTCACCTTTATCATGTACTGGGTAAGCTCTTCTTACATTTGGATTCATTTGTGGAGTAGCATTGTTTTAATGGATTACTCGTATTATAGCAGTATGTAGTGTCTCTATTTTCCGTTTTAATATTCCTTATTTTTTACTATTACATCTCTAATTTTCTCTGTTATCCTAAAAAGGCCTTTGTAAGCTGGTTGCAATTTGGAGGGTGTTCCAGAAGTGGCCACTCTGCGGATATACACTCTATCTTCTAGTTGAAGTAGTTTTATCGTAGCTGGTTGTGTTTGATTTGTTTCTACTATTCCTTTAGCTTCTTCTAAATATTGCTGACATCTAGCATATACTATATTTGCTTTAGTTACCATCTCATGTTTAAAGTCATTAATGTCATACCAAACTTTCTTCGTATAATGCGGGTGAGGATGAAACACACTCTGGGTTTCATGTATCTTGTTGCAGTGTACGCTCCTACCGAGGTGCGTGTAGGTAATGAGAAGGAAATGTTCTACGCCAAACTCGACTCTGTATTAGACCAGTGTCCTCCTCGGGACACACTCATTGGGTGACTTCAATGCTACTACTGGCACTGTGAAAGATGGCTATGAGTTATGTGTTGGTCCCCATGGCTCCGGTACCAGAAACATTAACAGTTCTCTCCTTCTGAATTTTGCAAGGTCCAGAAGGCTGAGAATTGCAGGATCTCGGTATCAGAGACCAGAGCTGCACCTCTGGAAATGGCATAACAATGCCGGAGGGATAGCTAAGGAGATCGACCACATCCTAGTTAGTACTCGTTGAAGGATCTGAGGGTTTACCGGAGTGCTGAGTTTTTTGCAGCTGATCACAGACTTGTTGCTGCTAAACTTAAGCTTCATGTCAAGTCCAGAAGAATCTCACGAGGTAGCCATACTGTGTTTCATCTTGAGAAGCTGAAGGAGTTGATATGTGCCAATGAGTACGCGGTGGCAGTCGCAAACCGGTTTGATGTGCTCAGTTCACTCAGTTCCCTCCCCTCGAGGACCCTGTAGAGCTGTGGGATACTTTCAAACGTGAAACTCTCCAGACTGCTAAGGAGTGTATTGGGAAGCGCCCGAGGTCAAGATGTGGTTTTGTCTCGACGGAGACGCTGGAGAATATCGAGGAGAGTTGCGCTGCCAGGATTGCTGGAAACCGGGACTAGCACAGGGCTCTGTCACGCAGGACTATAACCCTCTTGGGGAGAGACAAGGAGAGGTATGTCAGGAGTCTCGCTGAGGATGTCGAGGGCCATTTGAACGCTAATGATCTCCGACCCGCCTACCGGGCTCTGTATAAGCTCCGTTCTAAATCTCCATCTCGGGCGAGTGCTATCCGAGCAACAGATGGGCGCCTCGTGTCGGACATGGATCGGCAGATGGCTCGTTGGGCTGAATACTTTGGGCAGTTGTTCACGGTGGACCTTCCAATTGGGCAGCTCCACACCACTGAATTACGAACAGTGGATACTCATCTCAAGAAACCGCACCCTCTCTTGACGAAGCCAGAGAGGTTGTTGCAAAGTTGAGGGGTGGAAATGCATCTGGTGTTTGTAATATCAGTGCGGAGCTCTTCAAAGCTGGGGGTGAGGCCATGATCCACTGATTGCATGCTGTCCTGTCTGGCGTGTGGCAATCAGGTACCATTCCTCTTGACTGGAAAAGGGGACTGGTCGTCCCATCTGGAAAGGGAAAGGGGACCGTCAGGACTGCAACAAATAGTACGGTATTACATTGCTCAGCGTGCCAGGCAAGGTGCTCGCCCATTTATTGCTGACACGGATCCGAAGCCATCTGCTGAAGCATCAGAGACCTCAGCAGTCTGGGTTCACGCCTGGTAAGTCAACAACGGACTGTATCCTAGCGCTTCGTGTCTGGTGGAACGCCCACGTGAGTTTCGACAGGGGATGGTTGCAGCCTATGTTAATCTCAATAAGGCGTTTGACTCAGTGCATCATGAGTCACTCTGGAATCTTCTGCCACTTCGCGGGATTCCTGCAAGGAATATTGGTTTGATGGGTGCTCTGTACTCTGGGACTGAATGTGCTGTGAAGATTGCGTGAGGTGTATCCAGCTTATTTCCTGTTAATACAGGAGTGAGGCAAGGGTGCGTCTTTGCCCCATCACTTTTCAACACTTGTATGGACTAGGTATTGGGAAAAGTTGTATATCAAAGTGATTGTGGAGCATCCATCGGCAACACCAGGATCACTGATCTTGTTTTTTGCCGATGATGCAGAAATCTTTGCTGAGTTACTGGAGGTACTGGTGATGGCTCTCGAAGCGCTGCACGAGGAGGCAAAGTCCTTGGGACTTGAGATTTCCTGGTTCAAAACCAAGGTGCAGGTGTTTGGAGGTTTATTAGATGAAACAGTACAGTATGTTCATGAGTGCGGCGATTACATTGAAATCTTGGAATGTTTTAAATACCTTGGTAGCGCAGGCCATAATGATGGCGGGTCGCGTTAAGAAGTCTCACGGCGGATTGGCATAGCCCACGGTGTTATGGGCTCGCTCAGCACGAGTATTAGGCGTTGTCAGTACCTGTACAGGAGGACAAAGATCCGAATCTTCAAGTCACTTGTGTTCCCTGTCTTACTGTATGGTTGTAAGACATGAACACTAAATAGCGACTTGAAGAGGCTAATCGATGCCTTTGGTAAAAAAGTGTCTGCGCTGAATCAGGGGTATCGCTGGGATGATTACGTGTCAAATCAGCGATTGCACCGTTAGACTGAATCGAGGCCTATTTCCTGCATAGTCCGTCAGCGCCAACTTCGGCTATATGGGCATAAGAACATATAAGAACATAAGAAAATAAGGAAGCTACAAGAGGCCGCGAGGCCTACACGTGGTAGTTCGTGTCACCTAACACTACCTACATCCACCTTTCATCCCCATCCATGAACCTATCCAGCTCCCCTTTAAAGCTCCCCAATGACTCAGCACTAACTACCTGTCTACTGAGACCATTCCATTCATTCACCACCCTTTTTGTGAACCAGTTTTTCCCTATTTCCTTTCTAAATCTACGCTTTTCCAGCCTGAATCCGTTACTTCTTGTTCTACCCTGGTTAAAAGCCGTAAGAACTTTTCCTACCTCTCCTTTATTAAATCCCTTTATCCACTTAAAAACTTCTATCAGATCGCCCCTTACTCTGCGTCTCTCGAGTGAGTCTAATTTTAATAACTTCAATCTCCTCTCATAACTAAAGTTACGCATCCCTTGTATCATTTTGGTCATCCTTCTGTGCACTTTTTCTAACAACACTATATCCATCCTGTAATATGGAGACCAAAACTGAACTGCATAGTCTAGGTGAGGCCTGACTAGAGCCAGATAAAGCTTTAGAATAACTTCCGCACTTCTACTTTTAACACTTCTGGTAATGAATCCTAATACTCTATTAGCTCTATTTCTGGCCTCAATACATTGTTTCCTAGGTCGGAGGTCTGGGCTCACCCTCAATCCAAGATCTTTTTCACCTTCTGATCTTTTCAGCGATACATTGCTTATGGTGTATCTATTACCAGGGTTTTTTCTACCAACATTCATAACGCTACATTTATCAATATTACTTTCCATCTGCCATCTGACTGCCCACTCGTTAAGTTTATCTAAGTCTCCCTGCAATATGTTTACGTCAGACTGTGATCCAATACTCCTACCTAACTTAGTATCATCAGTAAACTTGCTGATATCACTGCTATGCTTTGTACGGCATGTGGCACGCTACCCTGAAACCGATCCTTCCCATCGGGTTGTATCTGTAAGAGACAATCCGGCGTGGAGGAGGCCAAGGGGGCGACCACAAGGCTCGTGGCTTGGGCAAGTTGATGCTTCCTGTCGAGAGTTGCCTGTTATGGGAAGGGAGCCTGCATGGGGACTCGCGCGTGGTGACCCCCGGGAGTGGCGTCGTACGGTGGGCGAGGCGACGTGAGTCCCGGCGTATGCGCCCAATGATTGATAAAATATTCTTCCTATGTCTTCATTTATTATTTCAAATGGAGAGGGAGGGTTTCTGAGATACTTCAAATAAAATGGGCAATCCTTGATACTTTTACGGAAGGCGCAATTATATGCAAAATTGACTATGGGGAGCATAGCGTCCCAGGTACTAACATTATCTTTAACTAGAAATAGCGTAACCAGCTTCAGTGGCGGTCCTAGGCATGGGCGACATGGGCAATCGCCCAGGGCGGCATCGTCGGGGGGGGGGGGGGGGGGGGGCATAGAGTGCCCGAAATAAAAATAATAAAATTGAAAATAATAATAATAATAATAATAATAATATAATAATAATAATAATAATACAATAATGATGATAATAAATAATAGTACATAATAGCTCTAGTAGTATATATCAAAGATACATTCATGGTGGTGGACTGTATAATTATAAAGATGCTTGTAAGTAATGGCGGCAAGTGGAACGCATCGCTGATTAGCTGATTGTGCGCAGAGCTTTGGAGCAGAGTGTTCGGCTTCCTGCAATCGCTTCCATTATTCCATAAATTTTGTTTAGTCGTCTTAATTAACACCGTTGGGGGATATGCGGCGCCAAAATAAATGGATAAGAACAGGTATAAAACATCAGGATAAATCAGGTATAAGACATCAAGAAATGTCCAATGTTGTAGGCTAACTTAAGACTTCGAAATCAGGGGCGCAACCAGGATTTTTTTTTTGGGGGGGGGGGCGGTCACCATTTATTTTTTTCCTAGCAATATAGTAAACCCGCAAGATTTCTCGCTAGCCTCTGGATGGTAAATTTGCCCGCCATCACCTGATTCCCTTTTCAGGCCTAATTTTTTGTTTATGCTACTGAAACAATAGTTTTGGTAGTGTTAGATTACGTAATGTAATGTCCAAGGCATTACGTGAATCATAAGTGCGACCAAATGAAGGTAGGTGTTCACGGGCAGGTGACGCGGTCACATCGCTAGAGCCTGTGATAATTTTTTTGGATTACATGATGATCCGCCATCCAAATTTTATCAGCTGATAATCCACCACCCCAGTCTTGTCAACCTTTTATCCACTTATTGACATATGAAATAATAGTTTATATTGCCCAATACTATCAGGACCTAACTGGGGGGGGGGGGGGCTGCACCATGACCCCCCCCCTAGTTCACTAATCTAACCTGGACGTAGGTTACGGAACTTAACCTAACTGGGTTATTAAACCACTCTCACCCACATGAAGATCAGTCACCCCAAGTGTAGTTGGGGTGGTGGATCTTCATGTGATCCATTACTTTATATCAATCAATCAATCATTGGGGGCATACGCCGGGGGCGCATCGCCTCGCCTACGTCACGACGCCACTCCCGGGGGTCACCACGCGCGAGTTCCCATGCAGGCACCTTTCCAATACCAAGCAGCTCTCGACAAGAAACATCAAATTGCACCAGCAACGGGCCTTGTGGGACCCCCTTGGCCTTCTCCACGCCGGATCGTCTCCTACAAATACAACCCGATGGGAAGGATCGGTTTCAGGGTAGCGTGCCACATGCCCATATAGCCGAAGCTGGCGCTGACGGACTATGCAGGTAATAGGCCTCGATTCAGGCTCACGGTGCAATCGCTGATTTGACACGTAATCATCCCAGCGATACCCCATGATTCTGCGAAGACACTTATTACCAAAGGCATCGATTCGTCTCTTCAAGTCACTATTTAGTGTCCATGTCTCACAACCATAGAGTAAGACAGGGATCACAAGCGACTTGAAGATCCGGATCTTTGTCCTCCTGCACAGGTACCGACAACGCCAAATACTCGTGCTGAGCGAGTCCATAACACCATGGGCTATGCCAATCCACCGTAAGACTTCTTGACGTGACCCGCCGTCATTATGGACTGCGCTACCAAGGTATGTAAAACTTTCCAAGATCTCAATGTCCTCGCCGCACGCATGAACAAACTGTACTGTTTCATCTAGTAAGCCTCCAAACACCTGGACCCTGGTCATAAGCCAGGAGACCTCAAGTCCTAAAGGTTTTGCCTCCTCGTGCAGCGCCTCTAGAGCCATCACCAGGACCTACAGCGACTCAGCAAAGATTACTGCATCATCGGCAAAAACAAGATCAGTGATCTTGGTGTTGCCGAGGGATGCTCCACAATCACTTTTTTCGACTATTAGTATATTCTGATTTCTTATAAGGAGGGAAATTTCGGGAGGCGGGGGGCATGGCCCCTTTGGCAAAGGGGGCTATGGGTGCCCCACCTGGGTGCGCCCCTGTTCTAAATTATACTAATATTTGGTATTATTTTTGATAATTGTTGAGTCGTGTTGGATACCATATATTTTCACTTAGCCAAATATGCTGTATGGTCTCCTTCCTAATCCGAGAGTTAAAGTGTTGTGCAATTGTGTTATATTATTGTGCAACACATATATTCAGTCAAACTAATATAATTATTTCGTTGTAAATTCAGGGTCACTTCTGAAATATTTTTGAGCACCCTCTGGCACTAGTCAGGATGAGGAGCCTGCTACAATCGCCTTTTCTTACATTGTTATAATTCCTATATATAGTAATTTGCTTCTCTATTTAATTTGTATTTATAAACAACAGTTTTCTCTATAAATTAGTTTTTGTTTTTATGTTTGTATATAACTAAAGTTTAATTTTCATTATTTTGGTATTTATGTTGTGTATTTATGGTTCTATATATATTATCTATAATTGTTGTATCATTTGAAATGTACGGATACATTTTTTTGGTTTCTAGTATCTTGATAAAAAGAATATTTAGTGTTGAATTTTGACTTTTTGTGTGTGCAACAGCGGAAGGGAGGGGGGCGCCAAAGTTAGGGTTCGGACCGCCACTGACCAGCGTAATATGTTTATCAGTGTGGAATTATATCTTTCAATGACTCCACTCGCTTGAAAATGGTATGGAGTTTTTTTATATGTTTAATATGCAATACGTTTGTTACACCTTGCAATACCTGATTTATACATTCCTTACTCTGGTCAGTGACCAGAGTTTGCGGTACTCCCTGTTTACAGACAACTGAATTAAAAGATATTCTAGCAACCTCTGATGCTTTCTTCGTCTTAAGTGGATCAGTAATTAGATATCTTGTAAGAACATCGATTATCAGTAAACACTATATACATATCCGTTCTCTGAATTTCCCATCTGCCCAATTATATCCATACCAGTAAATAGGCGTTCACACCTAGGTGTGAAACGTGTTCGAGTTCGTATTCCGTTCAGTTCTAGAGTAAAATTATTAGATTGTAACACCAGCGCGTGAGGGAGGGAGGGAGGGAGGGAGGGAGGGAAGGAAGGGGGGAGGGAAGGAGGGAGGGAAGGAAGGGGGGAGGGAGTGAGGGAGGGAAGGAAGGAAGGAGGAGGGAGATGGAAGAAAGGAAGGAAGATATATATTTTTTTCTCTCATTCTAATACTACTACTACTTTTTCTACTACTACTTCTCTACTACTACCACTACTACTACTGCTACTACTACTACTACCACTACTACTACTACTACTACTACTATTACTACCACCACCACCACTTCTACTACTTTTTCTACTACTACTACTTTACTACTACTATTACTACTACTACCACTACTACTACCACCACCACCACCACTACTACTACTACTACTACTACCACCACTACTACCACCACTACGACTACTAACTACTACTACCACCACCACCATCACTACTACTACCATTTTTTTTTTTGTAGCCTCTGGAGGTTCACTTGAGGGCTCTGATGGTTAGTCCTCGCCCGTAGTGGCGCAGGCAGGATTCTTATAGTGACGCCTGTGATTAGAGGCTCATGCCGCCCCCCTGTGTCCTCCGATGCACTCGAAATCGAAGGTAGAGTTGATGAGCAGGGGTGTTCTTAGACCACTCGACGGTGCAGAAAGGTTTTGGGTTTCTTCGGGGATCGAACTCGGGTCACCGAGAACGCCAGTTGGAGACGCTAACCACTCCGCTACCACCTACCCATACACACACACACCTGCTATCTAAATGACCAATACATGGTTTTTTTTCGTTTTTTTTTTTACTTGCCAATTCTTTTTTTCCTTTCTTTCTTTCTTGCTTTCTTTCCTTCTTTTTTTCTTTATTTTAATTTTTTTACTTCGTTATTTTTTTTTTTTTAATATATTTTTTTTTCTTTTCGAAGATCAGATAAAAAAATTGTCAAAGAATTTCGGGTAAAAAATATGATCGAGAGAGAGAGAGAGAGAGAGAGAGAGAGAGAGAGAGAGAGAGAGAGAGAGAGAGAGAGAGAGAGAGAGAGAGAGAGAGAGAGAGAGAGAGAAGAGAGAGGAGAAGAGGAGAGAGAAAAGAGAGAGAGAGAGAGAGAGAGAGAGAGAGAGAGAGAGAGAGAGAGAGAGAGAGAGAGAGAGAGAGAGAGAGAGAGAGAGAGAGAGAGAGAGAGAGAGAGAGAGAGAGAGAGAGAGAGAGAGAGAGAGAGAGAGAGAGAGAGAGAGAGAGAGAGAGAGAGAGAAGAGAGAGAGAGAGAGAGAGAGAGAGAGAGAAGTTGACAGGCCCCTTGACAAGCTTATTCAGAAAGTGAGAGAGAGAGAGAGAGAGAGAGAGAGAGAGAGAGAGAGAGAGAGAGAGAGAGAGAGAGAGAGAGAGAGAGAGAGAGAGAGAGAGAGAGAGAGAGAGAGAGAGAGAGAGAGAGAGAGAGAGAGAGAGAGAGAGAGAGAGAGAGAGAGAGAGAGAGAGAGAGATAGAGAGAGAGAGAGAGGAGAGAGAGAGAGAGAGAGAGAGAGAGAGAGAGAGAGAGAGAGAGAGAGAGAGAGAGAGAGAGAGAGAGAGAGAATGATTAAGGGCATATACGTGTCTCAAACGTGACTAATTAATTTTGAAAATTCGAAAATTTTGAAAATTCGAATTTTGAAAAAAACATTCCTAAGGGTTACCTTAATTTTTTAATAGCTTTCCAACAGTATGCGTTGATTTTCCGTAGCACAAATAGAAACTGAGATGCGCAGCTTTTTCCGGAAAAAAATTACTCCCTAACCCTCACTGAATTGATCTGTCTGTAGTAAAGTGTTCTCGTTCGGCGCTTCGCGCCTCACTCTAACAATGAATACGTTCATATGGCATTTCCACATATGGGTATCGTCGAATCGGTGCTGGGGCGTCCCCCATCCGCTTAAGACGACCACACACCAGACAGGATATGCAATAATTTTCAACATCTTTCTTCATTTTTGGCCGATAAGAAAATGTATGACACCTAGTTAACGTAATTTGTACACATCCGTGCCCCACAGTTGGCAAAAAATGTCCTCAGTGTAAAGCAACATGGATATAAGAATCTAGTATTAATACCCGAGACGTCAGATAAGCATATAAGTCACTACATACAATATATTTTCCTCCACACCATCTCTGATATCTTAATTTTTTTTTAGATATCTTATATATTTTGTACTTACTTAACTCTCTTTTAATTGTCTGCACCTCAACATTTTTCTTCAATTATATACAAATGCTCACTATCTTATAATATTAATTTTCATCTTGTAACCTTAATACTTCCTCCAAATTCCACTCAATAATATCATTTTCTTTCTTCTCTGTTAAAACAATGCATTTGATTTCAGCTATCCTCCTCCTAAAATCTCAATCTATAGAGACAGTCGGCCCACATTATTGGCCTTGCCATGAATATAATCCACTTTCATATCAAACTCAGCAACTGATAGTTGCCATCTACTAGCTATTCTACTGTTTGCATTTGACGTAGTCAGTAGCCATAGTAAGGGTCTGTGTTCTGTAAGGACAAAAATTGGATATCCTAAGCAAAGGTTTATATTGATTTTGAGCCCATAAACAATTGCATGAGCTTCTTTTTCGATTGTACTATAGTTCAGTTCGGCTTTATTTAATTTTCTACAAAAAAAAAGCTGAGTGGCCAGATATTATTATTTTCATTTTTTTGTTGTAGAACCCCAATAATTGCATTGTTAGAGGAATCCGTAGTGAGGTAGACTGGTGGTGTGAAGGCTGGGAATTTTATTGTTACCCTTTGAGTTATTTATCTCTTAAGAGCAATAAATGTTTTTTTTGGCTTCATCATTCCAATTTATGTGATTTTCGCTTTTCTTTCCATCTACCATACCTACTGCAGTTAGTTTATTTAGAGGGGCTGTTATACCAGCATCATTTTTTTTACAAATTTTCTATAGTAATTCGTCATACTAAGGAAAGACTGTAACTCCTTAACTGTGGTTGGGGCTGGCATGTTAGTGAAAGCGGATGGTTTCCGCTTCACTTGGTTGGGGTTTTAACCCTTCACCTTATGAAATAATATGTCCTAGGTATTTAACACTGGCCTTAAAAAAATGTAAATTTTTGCAAGTGTATCCTCAACTTAGCGTCATGTAGGCGTATTAGCACTTTCTCTAAATTATTTATGTGGTCATTTAAATCATGTCCTTGGATGATTATTTTATCTATGCATACATGTGTGTCTTGGCTTGTTAAACCTATTAATACATGACTGAAAATTTTATAAAAAGCTGCAGGGGAATCTTTTAGGCCCATAGGCTACACATTATGTTTATATAACCCATGTGGTGCCACAAAAGCAATCCAAGGTTTGCTATCTTCACGTAGTGGGATTTAAAAATAGCCTTGTTTTAAATCAAGACAAGAAAATATCTTTTCCTTTCCCAAATTCTGCAAAATATTATGTATATTGGGCGGTGGATAAGAATTGCTAATGTAGATAACGAAAATCAATATAGAGCCGAACTTTCCCATCTGTGTTTTACTACTGGCACTAAGGGTGAGTGGAAGGCTGATCTAGAAGGCCTGATAATTCCATGTCTTTCCATGACTTTTATTTGATCTGTTACCCTCTCATAAAAGCAAACTGGTATGGGATACCACTTTCTTGTTTTAGGTGTGGACTGTAACTGAATTGTATGAAAAAATTAGGTGTGACACTTGGTGGATCCTCATCATTAAACAAAAAACGATGGGAATTATATTTCTTAATTAACTGTTTTTAGATTTTGCTTCCATCAGTACCGTCAGGATACATCTCTTTTACTATTTAAAAAAGGCTTTTCAGTACCTTTGCCTCACTTCCCATTGTTATAGAATTAACCACATGAGTATGAATGTCTGGTAAGTTTTCTGTCTTACATGGCTGAACAATTACTAAAGTTTTTTTCCTGGCTACAATTGTATATTCTCACTTGAAACATTTATGTATTATACAACAAAATTTGGTTTCATATTATCATTTTCATTTTTAAGCTGTACTAATCCTGGACACAACATGTGTGTTCCAGTGTTTCCTGCCACTGGCTCAAATATAGCAGTGTCGCTTGCGACTAACTTGGTTTCTAAGGTCAAATACTCACTCTTTCTCCTTTCAACACTTTTACTTGAGCTACTGAGCATATAAATTGAAGACTATCCTCCAATACCATTGCCACTGATTTAACCTCCTCATTCTTAGCTATTGAAAATGTTGAAGTGCATATTCCATCGGTAACTAGTAACTACACTACCCTCATTTTTTATCCTTCCATATATAAGGTTAAGTTTGCTGTGTAAGTAAACCCTATACTTCCTCATAAAGTCCTAGCCCAATATCAATTGTGATGGCAACGCTTTTTCTGCACTAATCACAAATTAATTTGTATAAGATTTTCCTCTGATCATTAGATTCAGTTTACTCTTTCCTGAAGTTAACATGACACCCCCCCCTGGTATTGCGAATAATGTTCCTAGTTGGGTAAATATGTTTGTTTCCTTATATATTCATGGCTTCACGATATTTTATAGATACTCCTGCCCCTGCGTTAAGTAAGGCAAATAGATAATTTTCTTCTACCTGTATTTCTAGAATAACATACCCTGTGCTGCTATTGACTGCCGCTAGAACTACCGATTCATTGTTGATCTTCTATAGGATACATTGGCGTTTATGTGTGTGTTTAGTATGATGTGTTTCTACATTCTCTATTTGTGTGTCCTTGTATGCTGCAGGTGAAACAAATGACTGAGGGTCGGTGCCATGGTGGGAGTTTTACAGGGCAAGATTTAGTTAGCAATGTGACCAGACTTATGACATCTAATCCATTCAATAGCCCGACAGTTTTGAGTGGTATGATTAGTGAAGCCACATCTTTGACACTGAACTCGGTTTCGGCCAGCAAGAGGTCGATTAATTGCGGATTCCGCAGTTCCGCAATTCCGCACTTCATAAAGTGACTGTATTGACTGAAACAGAGTTGCCAGTGACTTAACAGTGAGTTAACAGGGATAACCCTATTTTCCCTCCTTATGTCAGCGTCAGTGAGTTGAAGGGTGGGATGTGAAGCTGCATGTTTAAGGGCTTTTTTGTATATACTGTCAAAGGGTTTATCATGTCTGCCTCTGACAAAATATACGCAAAATCTTTCGGCAGTGCTGTTTTCAGTATTGAGGCAAATATATCATTGTATAACTCTCTGCCTGCTGGCTTCATGGCTTCTAATTATTCGACAATGCCTTCAATTCTAATAAATAGCTTCGATAAGCTTTTTTTTTGACTGGCATGTCACAGATGATAATACACTCATCAAACTTGGAGTGATCTCTAATCAGGATAAATCTCTAAGAAATGTTTATTTACTTCTGCCAAATCGTGCCGATATTTAGAGGCACAATGTGTGATATGGGTGTATGCACTATCTATGTCGTATTGCTTACTTAACTCAATTCGACACTCATCGGTCCAGTTCGTCTGTGTCCTCTTTTCTAAATCCT
Organism: Chionoecetes opilio; assembly: GCA_016584305.1. Taxonomy (NCBI): domain Eukaryota; kingdom Metazoa; phylum Arthropoda; class Malacostraca; order Decapoda; family Majidae; genus Chionoecetes; species Chionoecetes opilio. The sequence goes on along the minus strand of JACEEZ010012700.1, from coordinate 7,614 downwards.
TTATCCTAGCATGAGCGCTTGTTATGCATTTGAAGTTCGGTGCAGACTGACTTCTTTCTTCTCCTCCGCAAAAAATAAGGCAACCCGATGACTTTCGCGAAATTATTTCCAGCA
>JACEEZ010012699.1:0-18441 GCA_016584305.1 Chionoecetes opilio | reverse complement strand
ACGCCCAAAAGCGGACGGACCGCTACTAACACGGAAAACGCACTGTAACAGTCAAAAAACACATCTGAGAGCGAAGCTCGAATTACTTTACACGCAGACAACCAGACACAGCGACTGGAGCGAGAACCAGGCTTGCGCTCCAGAGTATGGTAGTCAATGTCTTTTCCTTCAAAAGGAGTGCTAGGCAATGCGAGGCGCCGCCCCCCCGGCTTTTCGTAGTGCTCAGATAGTGAAACAATTGCCAAGGCGCAGTTTATGTTCCGAACTGGCCAATTTCTTACCCTCTAGACTCATTTTCACAACGGGACACGTATCGTGTAATTAATAAGCTGCCTAAGAGGAAGTTTCCCGTCCTTGTTAGGATCAGGACAGTCCAGCTTTTCAACGTGATGTCCCGCTGTTTTTAAATGTTACGAGTAAAATCCGACGCTTTTTTCTTTTGTCCGCTTTTTGTGCTACTTCATGTGCCCCACTTTTAGATGGAATTATACTGATATAATATTCAAACGTTTACTAATTCGCCACCTGGATAACTTCGATTGGGTGCAATTCAGTGCCTATATCCCTTACGTGATATAGACACAGTTCGGGAAGTTCTTTGAGATGTGTACCTCTATGTCAGACCACCGCTGAAGAACCGTTGTGGCGCGACCGGAGAGGAGTGGACGGATAGGTTTCTAACGTAACCTCTAGCTTACATTCATTCATTTTTATTATGTTCGTATTCTGGCCGTCGGATTTAGCATGTGCAAAAGGAATTGGGGGAACGTTATGGAATATGCGCATTGCCGTGCTACGAGATAAGGCATTCTCTGTCGACGATTTAAACCTCCCTTCAGTTTCATCATGTGTACAGTTTTCTCTTTTTTTTCATCTCCACTGCTTTTATTAAGTATTACATTCTGAGGTCTCTTATCTACATATATAATGTGTAATATAAGAATGCGAGTACAGTGCTACCGTGCCAGCTCGCGACTGCACAATTAGTAGGCTGGCGTCAAGTTGTACGAAGTTTCTTCTTCATTTCTGCCAGCACTTCACGGAGAAGCTAAGAGCTTCGGTCCCATGACTCAGCCCTCACCCCACGGTCGGAGGGGATTTTTCGCTGTCTGATTCATTCAGCCCGTAGATTACTCTTTGTCTATTTATCTGTATCCCGTGTATCTGACACCCGTGGTACCTATATGTTGTCTTGGTTGCGGCCATGTGTCAGATTCTACACGAGCGACCAGCATCCCGGGGGATTCTGTACGTTGAAATGGGGTCTTCTGGTGCCTTTCAAATCATGTGCTGGTGATGGATGTACTGGAAACTAATTGGATTTCTGCCACGCTATGGTGCTTGATGCCTGTAGGGTAAGTTGGCGCTTTAAAAAAAATATACAGGCTTGCGGCAGCGGGACCCATATCTCTGGCTTCCTTCACACACCTTAATGAACAACTATGATCATTGGTTATCTTATTTAACAGCTAATGCTTCATGAAATAGACGCGGTCCAAGGATAAAAAATAGGGTCACTATTCCTTAGGATTACTGTTATAGCAACATTATCCGGATCTATTTTCTTTGACAGACAGCCAAATGAACAGTCTGGTTCACCATGCATCTAATGGAGAGTCGTTGTATATCGGCCTTGCTTCGCCTCTCAGATTAGCTTATCCTGCACAAATATAATAAACGTTGGGGCCTGGTTATATTAAATGATATATAAATTTCCTTAAATGCATGCAGTGGTTAATACAATTTCTTGAATTTGTCATGAAATCTGCTCATGGTACTAGCCTAGGTAGACATTTTTCACGTTTTACATAGGTAACTTATATGGGATTTTCCATAATAATGTGACTAGTAGGATTATGCCTGAAACTTGAACTCATGAACTTGTATTAAGTGAGAAGTTTTCCCCATTGTTAAATGGGTGCATGGAGTTGGTTGGTTTGGTCATAAAGGGATGGAGACCGAGATGAAGCAAGGTTGGAGTGGTTCTTCAAAGCAGTTTATTATTATCAGCCAATCAGACACATGTTTTAATTCTATATTAAGGGTAATGTCCAATCAAACTTTTAAATATTTTCCGTATACAATCATCGTGGATGAAGTCATCAGCATAAGAAGAAACTCCAATCTATTAGTTGCAACGAATAATGCATTTATGTATATTCAAAAACAACAACTGGGCCGGATAATTGATCCTTGTGGCAGCACCACGGCAGACAGATGGACTTTTGTTGGTAAGATAGGAAAAAAGCTATTGTACACAGTGTATTGTCCCTTTCTAGAGCTCAGATTAACTTATTTGGAAAACAATTCATCGTTGCTGGCCTCGAAATCCATTAAGACTTTAAATTTTCTAACAGAATAGCGTGAGATATAGAAATCAAAAGCTTTTTGTTTAAGTCACAGAGATGAACTGAAAGTTGATGTTCCATGCAATCTAGTGCATTATAATATACTGTTGCACTAGTTGGAAGTGTACAGCAACGAATACGTGAATTTGCCTCGGAAACATGCTGAAGGTCGGTTTAAAAGTGAAAATTTAGACAGTAATTAATCAACTTACTCTATTACAAAAAAAAAAAAATCAAATATTTTTGCTAAGGCTTGGTAAGATAGGAAAGAAATTGGGGTCGATAATTACATGGCATAGACTTAATCAATCAGTCATTCGGGGGCATACGCCGGGTTGGGTGGGGAGCGACAAGTTCGTCTCGTCATCCACACCCCATACGTACCGCCACACTCATCCACAAGCTTGAAGTGGGTGGTGTGATACTGATCCACCACGCATGCCGGAGTTCCCATGCAAGGCCTCCTTTCCCATGACCAAAGACAGGCTCCTGACAAGAAACATCAAACTGTGTTGCCCAGCCGTAGCGATGAGGCCTTTGGTTGTGGCGCCCCCTTGGCCTACTCCAACAGCGGGCCCGGATTGTCTCCCTTACAGAATAACAACCCCGTATGGGAGGCAAGGCATCCTGGGTTCGCACGGAGGGCTATTTAGCAAGACATGGCCACCATGTACGCCATAGTACGGCCGATACATTGTTGATGCCAGTTGGCCGCTGAGATCGGATCGTCAATGCAGTGGGTAATAGGCCTCTTCGGGAATTCGCAGTCTACCTACCCACGGTGCCAATCGCTCTGATTTGGACACGTAAAATCAATGGGTCCCCCAGCCTGATACCCACTATTATATCCCATGCGGAAGACAACACTTGATTACTCTAAAAAGTGCATTGATTCGTCTCTTCAAGGTCACTATTTAGTCGTCCATGTCTCACAACCCCATAGCGACGGATTGACAAGACATGGACCTGTATCAACCAATGCCAAGACGTGATAGCGATCAGGGACTTTTTGTCCTTCTGCACAGGTACCGGACAACGACGCCAACATACTCGCGCAGGCCCTGTGAGCGGTCACAACTTATAACACCGTGGGAGGGCTTACTGATGCCAGACGCCCAGCGGCCGTTGCAAGACTTTCTCAGACGAGTGACTCGATCGGTACGTACAATTATGGTAGACAGTGTGAGAAAATGCTGCTAGCTACCAAAGTATCGTTAAAGACTATCGATCCAATGGTCCCGTTACAAGTATCTCACAATTGGTTACCCTTTCGCCGGGGGGAACACGCCCACGCCTACCATATGAAAAACCAAGACCTGATAACAATTACGTCGTTGTACTCCAATATCGAGTAAGGTCTACCCAAAACGACCTGGACCCGTTCGGTCTTAAGCCCAGGATATCCTGCGAACACGGTTACCCAAAGGCTCCCTTATTGGAAGCCTACCTCACCTTCCGTTGCATTCAGTCCTGATCATTCGAGTTGTAATAGTCCTGTACACCAACATGCCTATTAGCCGTCTCCGACCACAAGCGAAAAAGATGTTTCAAAGGATTCTACTCAGGTCCAAAACTATTATAATATGACAAACAACAGTCAATTTGAAAGAACGTGATGTCTACAATCATGATTTTCAATATTTTTGTTCCTCAGTATACTTACAGGGACTGATTAAAACAGCAAACGAAATTCAGATCCGCTATTATTATGAGGTGGGTTAGCCGACGGAGTTCAGTATTTATTGCGCTCACTCTTCATATGGCACTGTTTCGATGTAATATCTTGACAACCGTGTTTTGAACCTAATACCCAGTCCACCATACAAGCCGTTGAAAGTGATGGGGCCAATAAAGGGATTTCCGAAATACACGAATAATCTTTCAGACTTATACGCTGGGCCTCCATCTACACCTTTTAGCTGTTATTCCTTCACGAAGGTGAAAAAAGAAGGCTGGATAAACCTGTTCCGCGACACTTCACAGACTTAATGCCCTTCTTAAAATACAGGAACAATATTATTTAGAAAAACATAACTGTAAAGTGGTTGAATTTTTGTAGGAGCAAAGTCACAAAGCAACACTTGTCCTTATCATTATTTTTTAAGAAATTCGAATCAGTTGTACGTTATTCTGGAATCCAGGCAAATTAGGCGTAGTTTAAGAAAGAAGAATATATTCATTATAGCGTAATTCTAACTTGCGCGACTCTGTGATTTTTCTAACTGTGTTGAATGCTTATGTCAGTTGCAAGACCAGTGTTCGGAAGTTTATGTGTATAGCTTTTGTACAAAAGATACCGCCGTTTCTACGTTGTCAATGCCTAGGATACTACCTTGGCTGTAGGTCTCACGGCCTTAATATTGCTAGCAGTTTCATTCTTCCTTATTGGAGCGTTACATTGCAGTTATAATACAATAATTCGTTATTAGAGAAACTTTCATGCTAAAATAGTCAGTGCGCGACAAGGATAAAGTTTATTATCAAGAATAATCAGTTGATTACCAAGAGAAACAAAGAATGTAACACTGTGTCCGTTTAACTACAACCTCGTTTTACTGTGGGCGTAAAGATGCTGTTTAGTTGGTGGTACCAATAGAGGCATGTGAAAGTTTTTTTTTTTTCTATATATAGAGACATCAAGCTACTGATTGGCACATCTGTAGTAGTACGAGGTGCAATTTCTCAAGTGCCAAATGGTCAAGCTATAATATAGTATTGAGCAAGCATCTTTACCCAATATTGCTGTTGGTCTCTGTGTCGCACCAATCCTCATGTACTGTATGTCAAAGCAATCAAAATCAGATTTGCGTATTTCATAGAAGCCACGGAGGTTCGTGACAAACCTACCAAACCCCCATACGGTGCCCGTCCCTTTTTGCAGTGTTTTCGTCATCAGCGGCGATTATGTCACGCTCTGCCCGCCATTTTACTTGATATAGTGATTGTTGTAATCTATTGTGGTACCAGTGATGTAGGGCCGGCCCAGAAGGTTTTAAATGATTCGGCCACGGCATCCAACCACTCACATGGATTGCCAACGACCACCCAAGGTCTGGTTGTCGGTGTAGCCAATCTGACTAGCCTCCCCCGGCCCCGATTTGCTTCCCTTGCCACTCCACGAACTCCCCGATTTATGTTCTTAAATTAAAAACTAAAGTGGAGGAAAAGCGTACGTGGATGTACCGTTATGTCTGCCCCTAGCGGTGGGTTCGCTATGAAGAGGTTTGAAGATTACCCACATTCATTGATGAAGTCGTGTTGGGGCTCCTCGCGCATAGACGTGGCTGCCTCGACGCGGGCCGTGGGGAACTTTGGTAGAGGGGGATCAAACCGAGCACGAATATAACTTTTAAACTATGTACTCGCTCCAGGCGGTGGTAGAGGGACAACACCCGCACTAACGGTTGTGAAAAATTGGGATTCAAAGACGCACCTTACCACAATTGAAAACATTCACCGCATGATTGGCGCGGGAGCTCGTGATAAAATAAGAAAAGTATGAATACAATTGATTTTTTACCTGCCCAGGCTTTATTTTGGTGGAATAGTGTGTTTCTGCCCAGTTGCTATGAATTGTCAAAAGCCAATTGTTTTCCATATAATGGTCTAATTACGTGAGAAAGAGGGATATCAAAGACCATCTTATAATCCGCCAGGATGAGTCTCTACGTGTTCTTTAGGCGCCTTATTTATCATGTTATAATAAGAATGAATAACAGGTATAAAAAACAGGGCTATAGAGGGTGTAATGAAACTATTAACGTTATTATCATTTATGCTTCAAAAAGGTTTACATTGGAAGGAGTCACCCGAAGTAAAAACTATGAACTCTCATGTTAAGATGTCCGCCAAAGATGCATGAGACAAGCAGGGCCAATTACGATGCAGAAAGGTTCTACTGAGCAAGCTATTTAGTCATAAACTTACAAACCAACAGAGCTAGTTCCCATGCGTATCGTTATTTTCAGGGGTCGCGGAAGTACGCGTTAGTATTTATACTTTACACAAGGAATACTATGGGTCCGCGACAGTTAGTAGCACCTCCCGCCACTTCTCGCTAGCGTGCAATAGTGAGTAGCCACGGCCTAGGGGGCCAAAGCGAGCCACTTATTAGACTTTCCACGATCCCCCGCTCAAATGTGACAAAACAAGTTTGTACACCTGCCCCCACACAGTCTTATGGAAAAACGCCATTTTCATAAATTTCCCCGCAGTCATTATCAGGATGGCGGAAGCTGCTGGACTGGGTCCCGCGCTTCCCAACTTCCCAAGAAAATATAGATTATATGCCCAGTTGATTGGTGCGTTAGATTCTACGGGCCATAATCGAGCCAGAAAGACGTTCCGCAATTGGACGGATCTTCGGCTAGAGATCTCCCCGGTGGCATTTGAACCGAAGGGAAGAAAAATTGTCCTTTCTAGCCCAAAAACCAGCCTGTTTATGTGTCGACGGGAAGGAATAGCGGGTATATTGCACACCTCCAAAGATCTATTGCAGCTGCGGGATCTCTTCCTCAAGGAAATAGATTGCTTCTGGTTAAAGGAAAGCAGAAATTGAAAGATAGGACCACTATATGCTTGTGGAAGACTACGAATTTCCGACATATATCATCATTTAAGCGGGTGAGGGGACAGCATTTTGCATTCAAGGGCCACATCCCTCTCAGTAAAGAGGACCATTCCTCTGTTTAGAACCGGCAAGCGATGTATAAATGTTCCGCTCAAGAGGACAAATTCTCCCACACAGAATACACTGCTCTTATTAAGGAGAAGGGATTAATAAGAGGGTCCACGTTGTTGTTTCGAAAGAATTTACTGCGAGCTGAGTGAAATCTGGTTAGAGTCCGGGGAATAGATGACATCTTTTCACCACCCCCGGGCGTCCCCAACCGTGTTGTACCCGACAGATTAGGCCGAAATAAAACAAAGTCGGCCAAACTTCGGGGACACCAGGGAGGAGGATGGAACCATAGACAGCCATGCCATTTGTTACGGTATAAAAGAAAGGAGTTTTAAGGAACCCAACCCTCGAAAGAGCAGGAATTGTATAGCGAAGTTGATTCTCAAATAGTCGACGACCTGGTGACAACATCAGAAAGTCCAGGGACAACTTACATTTTGATTGGAAATGAGTTATTAGATAGAGACCGTTACGAGTCGTATGGCTTGAACTAGATTCTGAACGGTGGGTAAAATCCGATCCCCCATTGGCGGAACAAATTAAATAGAATTACAAGAAGTAATTCCCCCCCCCCTTCAAGGGAAGTACGGGCCCTCCCGATTAGGCTCTTTGGCATCCAGCACTGTGGAGCTACAGAGATTAGCACCGCTAACCAAGGAAATCCCTCAAAGCGTTCATATGCGGGAGTCTAACAAACCATTGCGGCACCCCTCCCAAAGACCCATTCTCGTGGGGCCGTTCTACGTGCATCAGAAGCTCACACACATTGTGATGACATATTAATGATACCTGGCTGATACATTTTAAACGGAGTGAGTTGGTATTGTGACCTGGAATTACACGTCATGCAGTCGACAGAATGGAGTCCCTCCCCCTAACGGTAGGTTGTGAGTAATAATTCCGGGCCAATCGCCCTTATTAGTTCCTAGCGGCTAAGTAGGGGGGAACGCATGCCGGAAATACCTTACCGAGTGGTGTTAGTCCGGCTCGTGTTTTGATTCTCGTGTAATCCTCCGTGGTAGTGTCAAGTACGTTATTACAAAAAGTTAAACAAAAAACATAAAAAATACGAAGAATGAAACTGTAAGCAGATCAGAGTCGATTGTAGCTTAGGTTAGTTGTTTCCTTTCGAAACGATCTGGTTCGCTGTGACAGCTTGGTCCTTTCCTTTGGGTTCTTTGTATTACCTTTGCAAAAACCCCGTCACCAGCCACGACCCAGAGGCACCGCCAGTCTGTTTCCTCACTTGCAGCGTCTGCAAGGGAAGGGAGATTTCAGTCCCAAAACGGCGACGGTTATGGCCACTTGCCGCTCTCCAGAAGCGGTACTTATACTATGGAGGGAGTGCGCTGCGACCGTTCAGTTCGGGACCCAGTACCGAAAGGAGGCCGAGAAGAAGCCCTGACTGGGCAACCACGGGGGACCCGCTTCTCCCGACATGAGCCACTTCGGCGTCCCACCCGGCATAATGGGGGCCTAGGGGTACGCGTCGGTCTGAAGAAGAGTGGCGAAGGTTCTCTAGGGCCACGGATGACGAAAACCCTAAGTGAAATATAGACTATTTCGAATTTGAGGGCAGAGGGATTCGTTCTCTCTTTATGGCGAACCTCAAAAATTGAGTTTTAAGGGTGGTACTCTGGTTCCGCTTCAACTTTTGGTGGATCCTCGACGGGCATTGGGTGTCTACCGCGATTGAGCACTTGTCGTCTAGACCTGCTGGCTCATGCACCAAAATGAGTTTCGCAAACGTTAATGGGTTGCCTCTTCTCTTATATTTATAGGCAAAACCATAGCTTAGCATACACCATATCAAACACGTGGTATCCTCTTGGGCTGCGGGTGCTTACCTACCAGCTACGAACAGAGAGCCTGAGGACGGCCACTCTTGTGGAGAGTTAGAGATTCGATGAAAATTTCACTGATGACACAAAGTTGTAAGAAACAACACTCCTACCCAAAAATCATCAAATGTCCCTAGCGCGCCAGAGCGCGGGCGTAAAAAAATCATTTTCGGTATCCCAGGATGAGTTACTATCACTCCCCCTTATAATACATGTTGCCCTCCGATTATGCTGCGTGCCACAATGTTTTGCGGCCAAGCGCTCTTTAGCCATGTGGCACCTCTCCTTATCCATGCGGCAGACAGAAAGGAAACCTACAGGTTCAAGGTTTAGATCGCCGGCAGGAGGGAGGCGGGAAAGCACTTCTCAACAAAAATCGCACCTCGTTTTTTCGAGGCAGGGTTCTGCGCAGGCGAGAAACATGTTAGAAACCAAACTCTTAATTTCTCGGGCCAAGATGGCTTCCGGGATAAGCGCAGGCTCCACTCCCTCGTAATCTTATGGGTCGCGGCAATAGTTTCACGTTATTTATTCTACCCAAACGTAGGTGCTTAGCGGGTCTGGGGCTATGTTTAAGTGGGGTACTTTTTATTCTATTTCTGTAAAAAGGCTGTTTGATGTGTCCGCCTGGTTCACCCATCACCCATCTAACTCTACTATAGAGTTTGCACTAAGAAAAGCACAGCCGCTAGTGGCTGCACGGAGATGTTCCAAACAGGCGGTGGTTTTCCACCAATACGGCATACGGAACTCACAACGGGTAACTCAATGGTCACACACACAGGACCTATTCAAGCACTACGGCTAGTAAGTGCGCAATGATGTTACCGTCCCGCCGACTGTTTTCGTGACATGCCTTGGCTTCTGGATTCCTCGGACAGGGACCTATCCGCTGACGGCCACCGGTCTCCTCCAGACGAGTGTCGTTAAGCCAACCCCCATAGTGTCCAAACTGCACAGCGGATCCTAACAAAGCTGGGGGAGGGAGGCCAGGCGAGGTACAGGGAGAGATGGCCTCCCCATCGGAATTTACGGCCCCCATACCCTCTCTCAATATCAAGCCTGCGCGGACACCTTGATGGGCAGCGTTGGTAGCACAGAGCACAAGAGAGCAGTGCCGAGATATCCCCCCAAATAATGTCGTGGGATTGGGTTACCGGATTGGGAAGTACGGGAAGAGTGAAGAGGCCCATCCATTACCTGGCCTCTAAGACTTCCAGCGGCCCCCTGGATGATGATGTGTGCGACGCAGGCGCTCTTCAATGTGGCCGGAAACACACACCTTGCCCACCCATCGGGCTCACAGGTGGTCCCATTAATTTGCCCGATATCAGGGTAGTGAGATGCCACTGTGTCAGTGACATGGAGGGGAGGCCATTCTGCGAAGAGGGTACCCGTTTGGCACTGTACCAGGGAGGAGCCCTCCCCCCTAAGGCTAGGGGCCACTAGTTCCTCGAAGAGAATAGGCCTGGCGATGTTCAAAGGGTGGGCTCAGGCTCTCTAGATCTGCGTGGTGGACATTCGGGAAAACCGATATTCCACGAGTGGGACCCTTACACGGCGATCGATGGCTAGCTGCCCAAGGTTGAACGAAGAACTCGAAATGGGCCAACAGCGGAAAACACTGTGGGCCCAAGTAACAAAGCCCGGTTCAACCATCAACGGCCTAGCCTGTTCGGTTACCACTGGCTCCAAAGGGTGGGTTTTGTACAAATTGCCTGGAAGTTACATGACATGAGGGTTGGTTAGCTGCACGGACCCGATGGCTTGCGAAGAAGATGCTGGGACGCATAAGCTCTTCTGGAAGTATACCATGCGTGTTGCACAACAAGTACGAGGTATGCCCTCCGGCGCCACCTTATCACCGAGCATCAGAGCGGGGTGCCTACCTCATCTGACGGACTCGGAGCCTGTTCCACCTAGGCTAAACCTACGTGCCACACACCGTTAAGATCTGAGTAGGTCTAAAGCCATGGTCGTGAGCCATGGCCCAGCTGTGAATGAGATGCACGTACAACAAAGAGTTCAGAGGAGTGCCAGCGCGCACCTGTAGTATAGATAAAGCCTTCCGTCGCAGCCTTGTTATTTTTTCGGTCACACATAACGCAGAAGTGTTCTGGAGTAATAATCCTGGGGTCAACATCTGAATCATATAATTCTGACCAAATGCTATTTCTTTATTGTATCTTATCTACAGCATAGGTCCAGGCTGTGAGCGGGTCCTATCTCCCGTCCGAGCTCTAGGAGATCATAGCCAGTGTGGTCAAGGTGTCCCAATCAGATGGCTAACCAACAGCACCCATTTAGTCGCTCGTTGTGTAACATGTTGGACCCGACTGCATGAGATGAGTGTACTGCCACAAGAACTGAACACCATGAAATCCCTAGTCAAAGTACTGCTGCGGTGTACTTCAAACTTACTACGACATCAAGGTTAACCCAGACTAGAGGGACGGTGCCCAAGCACATCCTCCGACGCAGCTCAGAGTGATGAGGTCGCAGCCGAAGAAGGTCCAAACAGTCTGTGACCTTCTACGTGCGGACAGGTAGCATGGTTCGCACACGCAGAAGTGTCGTCCTCTCGATGATGGCGAGTCAGGTGAGACGACCGCAGGTCGCCGTGACCAGATTTTTTGAGCTGAGGGCTGGCGATGAGAAGTATGGGGACACCAGTGATAGGACCTCGCATGTCAACACCCAAGCTGAACTTGTAGCCACCAGCTTGCAGACACTGATAAGGCGCGGCAGCCTGGCCAGGTGAACGACGCCGGCATTCACCTGTCACTGTCCAGGGCATCAAGATCCAGGAGATCGAGTCAAGCGACAGGGTTCCGGAGTTGCTCTATCCCAACAGAGAGCACCGAAAGGAGTCGTGACCGCAGTGTGACTCGAACGGCGCCGGCAGCAGTGGTGGGGGATGGGGAAGAGGCCAGAAACGGCTCATCCGGCTCGAGCCCTCACCGGGAGGACCATGCCCCTGCTTCAGGGTCTAAGAAGGACATGATGGACACGGTCTAGGCCCAACGTAGAAGGCAGACTTCTGTGATGCCACTGGATGTAGTGCAAGAGTGAACCACTGATCAGAAAGAGCTTACACGCTAGTCATTTGGAACGTCTAATTGGTGCATGATGCAATTACACAGGCTAAAAAACCGGACACCTGTGGAGCCATTTAAGCATTATTCATAAGAGGTTTTTGCACTAATACAAAGTGCGATTTGCCATAGTAAGAAATTGCATCAAATGCCAAAATGGATGACAGAATAAAATCGTCTTGACGACACACACCTATTTTACAAAGGAAAATTGGCATGCCAAAGTGAGAAAATAATATTTGTTATACCGGCGATACCTTAATGTTCCACCGTTGTCACCGCCCACCACGAACTTGATGTACGGATGGCTGCTGCCACCAGCGTTGACAGTTCAGCTCGGCTGCTTCATGAGGCTAGTTGGGACTAGTCGTGTTCCTGATGGTTCAGCTTGGGTGTGTCCGGAAATAAGCAATTTTCCCCTTCACTCACCTTCCGCCTGCTCTAACATTAGCAATTGAGCATTCTTATATCATGGAGGAAGCAAGAATAGGTCATCAGTTAATGAAAATTGCGTGTTCTCTCAGCTTCGAAACATTTATCATAACTGCTATCGTCCCCTGTCGCAGGAACCGGTGAAACGAGCTATAATTGGGCGGTCACGGTCTGTCCTGACAGCGGCCGTCCCACTCGCGGGAGCTTGTCAAGGCTGGATATTCGGTATAGTTGGAGCTTTTGCTTCGAGTAACTTTGAATTTGAGCGCTGATTGTTCCAGGTTTCTCCAGTTCTTTTCATCCATACCCATTATCTGAAGATTGTTCCGCCGATTGTTAAGCTTCTTGATAGTTACATACTGTCATCTAGTTCTGTGATAAGCTTGTCGCTTGTTTGCAGTTTCTCCCTCATTCTCATTGCGTTTCTTTCCAGCACCCGATTTCGTGATGTGCTGCTGCTTCACACATTTTTGATTCAAATCTTCGACCTTCTTTTCAGTAAACACTCGAAGACTTCTTATCAAGGTCCGTGATAGTTGATTGCATGAGTGCAACTGTCCTCTACGTGCCTTCATATATATCTCCAAGAAAAGCCACGATACGATGTCTTGAGAAGCAAGAAGGAGTTTGTAGAGTTGCTGAGGCCATCCTTCTTATGGGTGAATTGTAAGAGCCAGAGGAGCGATAGCTGACGACACATCTGCGACGCTATGATGCTGGTTATGAAGTACCTCCACTTTTCACGTTCTCACTTCCAGCACTCAGAAGAGAGAGAGATGAGACTGACTGATGAGACAGAGAGAGAGAGAGAGATGAGAAGATGAGACGATGAGGAGGATGATAGGGAGAGATGACGCAGAGATAAGATATGCCTGACACCCACCATGCGACGACCACGGCGCCGACACCACAGAGCATGACGCAGCAAGTCTGTGACTGAGTCGCGCTGTCGGAGCGTGAAGACTGTGAATGGGGCTTTAGTACGTATCAATGCCCATAATGCTTATTAAATAAGTATGCCGCCCAGGTGGCATTTGGCATATACTCGGGTTAAAGTATAATAAAATACACAAGAAGTCTGAAAAAACAACTTGGACGGACTCTTATTATGAGAACTCAGTTTGAAAGTTGCTCGTAGATCGAGTGTATCGCGTACAATATCGAGAGCTGTTGATTTCTCCGCTCTCTCGTCAGTTGTCACCTCATTCCTTTCTCAGCTGAGGGACTCTCTTCTCTATCTCTCTCTCTCTCTCTCTCGATCTCTCTCTCTCTCGCTCTCTCTCTCTCTCTCTCTCTCTACTCTCTCTCTCTCATCTCTCTCTCTCTCTCTCTCTCCTCTCTCTCTCTCTTTCTCTCTTCTCCTCTTCTCTCTCTTCATGGATTTTTAGTTTTTACCTTATACTTCAGATATTTTCATTTCACTCCTTGAAAAAAAGGGGGGTTTTTGGGAAGGGGGGGGGGGAAAAAAAAGGGAGGGAGAAAAAAAAAAAGAGGGAGGGGGCCCAAAAAGGGTGGAAGGGGGGAAAAACCCGGGTTTTAAGGGCCCCCCCCTTTTTGGGGGGGGTTGTTGGCGGAAGTGTGACGGGTTTTCCAAAAATTTACCCTTTAAAAAGGTAATCCTTTACCCAAATTAAACCCAAAAAAAAAAAAAAATTGAAAAAACCAAAAAAAAAAGAAATTTTTTTTCCCCAGGGGCCCGAAAATTGAATTGATTTTTTTATGTAATTTTTTCTTTTTGGGTTTTTTTCCCTTTTTTTTTTTCTTTCCTTTTTTCCTCCCCCCCTTTTCCCCCTTTTCCCCCCCTTTTTCCCCCCCGGGTCTTTTTTTCCCCTTTTCATTCCCCTTTTTTCCCTTTTCCCTTCTTTTCCCTTTTTTCCCCTTTTCTTTCCCCTTTTTTTTTCCCTTTTTCTCTTTTTTCTCCCCTTTTTTTTCCCCTTTTTTTTTCCCCCTTTTTATTTTTTGGGAAAACCTTTAATTTCAGAAATTTTCATTTTTAATTTTTTTAAAATTTTTTTAGATAAAAAAAAATTTTTATTTTTTCCCTCAACCCCCCCCAGCCCCACCCCAAGGAAAAAGGTTTTTTGTTTTACCATGTGGTGGGGGGGCCCCTTAGGAGGAAGTTAACTTGTCGGGGGGTTTAAAATTTAACGAACAGTTTTTTTGGGAAGCCCGAAACCCCCGGGGGGGGTTTTGGGAGCCTTTCAACTGCCGTTTTAAAAAGGGGTTTGGGAAGTACCCCCCATTAACAGGGCCCCGTGGAGGGTTTTTGGTGGGCGGGGAATTTTCGGGGCCCCAAAAGTTTTCCCCCAAAACCCTCTCAGAGGCTAGGCAGACCAATCAAAAAAAAAGGGGAAATTTTTTTTCTTTACCTATACCAAAAAAAATCTGAAAATCCCCAAAAAGGGATAAAAAAATTAAAAATTTTTTTTTAGGGGCTTGGGGTTTTTTGGATATTTGGATTTGGTTTTTTAAAAAGGGGAAAGGTTTTTTTTTTTTTTTTTTTTTTTTTTTTTTTTTTTTTTTTTTTTTTTTTTTTTTTTCATTTTTTTTTTTTTTTTTTTTTTTTTTTTTTTTTTTTTTTTTTTTTTTTTTTTTTTTTTTTTTTTTTTTTTTTTTTTTTTTTTTTTTTTTTTTTTTTTTTTTTTTTTTTTTTTTTTTTTTTTTTTTTTTTTTTTTTTTTTTTTTTTTTTTTTTTAAAAAAAAAAATTTTTTTTTTTTTTTTTTTTTTTTTTTTTTTTTTTTTTTTTTTTTTTTTTTTTGGGTTTTTTTTTTTTTTTTTTTTTTTTTTTTTTTTTTTTTTTTTTTTTTTTTTTTTTTTTTTTTTTTTTTTTTTTTTTTTTTTTTTTTTTTTTTTTTTTTTTTTTTTTTTTTTTTTTTTTTTTTTTTTTTTTTTTTTTTTTTTTTTTTTTTTTTTTTTTTTTTTTTTTTTTTTTTTTTTTTTTTTTTTTTTTTTTTTTTTTTTTTTTTTTTTTTTTTTTTTTTTTTTTTTTTTTTTTTTTTTTTTTTTTTTTTTTTTTTTTTTGGGGGGGGTTTTTTTTTCCCCTTTGGGGGGGGCTTTTTTTTTTTTTTTTTTTTTTTTTTTTTTTTTTTTTTGGGGGGGGGGGGGTTTTTTTTTTTAAATTTTTTTTTTTTTTTTTTTTTTTTTTTTTTTTTTTTTTTTTTTTTTTTTTTTTTTTTTTTTTTTTTCTTTTTTTTTTTTTGGGGGGTTGGTGATCCCCCCGGGGAAAACCAAACCCCCAAAAATCCCTAATTTATGTGTGTGTAATTTTCGAAAAAAATGGTAAAATAGTCGACTTGTATGGGTTTTTGGAACGGGAAAAAATTTTTTTCCCGTTCTCAGTGTGGTTCCGTAGCATATCTACTACGGAAGCGCTATTTTCCCTTTGAGTCTCCATAGCGGGGATTTTGCCTCCGACAAAAACCCTGTGACCAATTTTTCGACCTTGAAAAGGCTTACGACAGGTGGGACACGGTATATTTCAATTCGTAGAGTTTGGTTTTAAGAGGGCGTTTGCCTATGTTCCCCCAGAATTTCCTAGCCAACCGGGTTCTTGAATTAGAGTTTGGGAACATACTGTCTCGAACACCCGTTCCCGGTGGCACCCCCCAAAATAGGTCTTTAGTGTAGCTCTGTTCGCTGTGGCCACAAGGATTTTTGATGTACTCCCGAGGGGATTGTTGACATTTTAAAGTGGTGATTTATCAATCTTTTTGCTCTTTCCCGGATGTGGTTTCAGAGGAAGACTTCAAAATTGTATTTATAAAGTTTTTTAATGGCGACGAATCGTGGCTTCCGGGTTTTTTCCAACGAAGACTGTAGCGGTTTTTTTTGCAGAACCCGGGGGATTTACCCGACCAGGGGCCCTTTTTACGATAAAAAGAATACCCGAGGGAAGAGACCGGTTTTTAGGGCTCATTTTTTACAATAGACGACTTGGGGACCTCACCTTTGTGCTCTCAAGACTGACTGTCTCCCGGGCCCTGGATCTACGAAAGTCCTCTCCACACCAGCTGGGGGGTGACGCGCTACACCTCTTCTTCACCGCTCACTTATCCTTTTGAAGCTGAAAATTTGGGTGGAAGGTACTCCTCTGCCACACCCACTCGACTGCGGATGTGGATTCGGAAAATCATGTGGGGTCCGTTGGCAACGGGCGTTAGGGCATTCCATCCCAAGTCTATTGGGAGCTGGGTCCTCCCATAGATCTTAACGCCAGTCCTCCTGTTAAGATTTTGGGATCGCCTCCAACGCCTCCCGACCAAAAGCTTGCCGTGCTGGTCTTTTTGGATTCAGGATCGCAACTTTACCCGGCGAAAAAGCTTACCAAAGCCCCTTGGTTTTTCCATTGACAGCATTATGAACGCTACCTTCCCCGCTTACGGATCGCCCGCATAGGGCCCACGGGCGTCGGGCCAGCTTTTCCAGAAGTGTTTTCCCTTTTCAAAAACCTTCCCCTTCAAAAGGGTCTTACCCTAGGCTGAGCTGCCCAGTTTTTTGACCACTTTTTCACACATCAGAGTTCGGTCCCCGTCTTATGATGGTTCCCAATAGAGAAGGAGTTGGATACGGTGTCGTATTCCTATCGTTTTAAAAAAGGCGTAGCCCTTCCAAATGTTTCATCTGTTTTTACGGGGAAAAAAGTGTTTTTTATATGCTCTCATGGTAATTTTATCTTCCGGATGTCTCTTTTACAATTTTTAGGATTCTTTTATTTCCTTTAATCATGTGTAAATTTTAACTTCCCCATTCCCCCTGGTCAATGCCCTCCTGGAAGGTTTTTGCTCAAGAGGCGAGGCGGACGGTCAGCTTTTTTTGGGGACCCGGCACTGTAGGGTTGCGATAATGAGGGAAGCTGATGCCCTTGGCAAAACTGCAGCTAGAAGACCAGCTCTATCAATTTTTCAGTGCCCGGGTACGAACCCGGCTCGGCAACCTAGATCAGTTTCAAAAAAGTTGGCAGGAACGTTGGATTACATGGGCAAAAAAAATTGCGCCATCCGCCCCAAAATATCGAGGAGGACTACTGCGGTCCCCGGAGATGGGAGACCCTGGGACGATTGCGATTGGTCACACTCATATACCATGGGTTTTCATGGAGGGGGGCCACCCTCTACTGGATGATTGTTTTGGCCCTTAAAGGCGGCATTTTGGTCGAGGTCCCAGTCTTGGGGCCTACGTGTGAAATTTTTTCCCGGGGCGCGGGTCGGACGGTGCTTCCGTCTCCCCTGGATTGGGGGAGAGGTGTTTCTTTTGGGACATGAAAATCCATACCTTTTTGGAAGGCTTGGGGGGGCCCCCAACAAATTATGATGCTTTTTTAAAATTTTATTATTTTTGGTTTTTTAAGTACTTTTTTTTATGATTGGTTTTTTTAAATATTTTTATTTATCTTAAATTTTTTTATTTTAATTTTTCTTTTTATGTATCTTTTAAGCAGGCGTCAATAACCCCGAGTTGCGGCGCCTTAAAAAATTAATCAATCAATAATAATTTTGGGTTAGGTTAGGTTAGGTTTTATTAAAACCTATAAGGTTTGGTTTGTTTTACTACTTTGTGGTAAGGTTGGTTAGGTTTCATTAAAACCATAAAGGTTTGGTTTAAACTTTGGTTTGGATTTCTTTCAATCACTTCCCCGTTATCGAGACCCGACACATTTTTCCGGTCAAGTTTTTGTGCCCTTTTTTGTGGAGATTCAGGTTTTTAATGGGAAAAGGGGGCCATAAAATTGGGGATGACTTTTTTTTTTATGAAAATATTTTTTTCCGGAACAAATTTTGCGTCGGAAAACGTAATTAAAGAGTGGTAGGGGGGGGAAAATCCCCAGATCTAGGGTTTTAAATTTTCCCTTAAACTAGAGAAAATTGCCCAACCCAAAAAAAACAACCCAACCAAAATTAACCCATCTAGCAGGGGGCTTGACCCACCCATAACCTAACCAAAACCCAAAACTAACCCATCCCAACCAACCAAATTAATCTAAAACCCAACCAACCAAAAAAATTTTTAAATTAGGTTTTAAAAAATTTGGGGTTAGTTTTGGGGG
>JACEEZ010012698.1:22500-32338 GCA_016584305.1 Chionoecetes opilio | reverse complement strand
AACAAAGGGGGGGTTTGGAAAGGTTTGGGGCAAGGTTTTTTGGGGGGAAAAGGGTGGGGTCAGGTTTTAGAAGGGGGGGGAGAACGGTAAACGGTGGGGGGGCAGGTGGAGTAGGGGATTAGACGTCGATGTGGGGATACAGCGCGATGAAAAGGAGGATGGTGGAGGTGGAGGCTCCACCTTGGTGGAGAAGGTGGAGCCGGGGAAATTCCCTCGTGGCCAGGCGTTTGTATGGAGGCTTGGAGTGGCGTTTCCACACGTTATGAAGCCATGACCAGGAGAGGGGGTTTGATGCAGAAGATACCTTGACGTGACACCGAAGCGTTAGGAAGGATCAATCAATCAAACCATGGGCGACGCGGAGCACCGGGGGAGGCAGGTGTGGATGTAGCGGGAGGCCGTGGCGGCTGGATGATGAGGCCGGGGGGAACGTGTGGGCGGGTCCATACAAAAACCGGATCGGACCGGATGGGACCGGAGCAGAAACACCGGATCGGGCTATAAATACCCAAAATGGGGGACAAAAAGCATTTTAAAGGGCCCTGGGCACGTTTTGGGGGTTTTACCCCCACAAATTTTTGGGGCGACAGTTTTGACTTCACGTATTTGTACGTGGGGTTTGTTATCGTGAGGGCACAGTCGTCACGATGACGTTACCCCCCTTTCACGGGTCACTCTCCCGGGGGGAGTTACTAATTACTAATTTTAAACAATTATTATAAAATTACTATAATACTCCCTATTACACGGCCTGAAAGGGGGTTTTGGGTGGTTTTAGCGTGATGCGTAGGGAGGATGGTATATAGTGCTACTAAGGGGCACGTAAAGGGGGTTTTAGAACTAAAAAACACGAGAAAAAAACACAAAAAATTACCCCCTTTATAGGTAGTGGTTTTGGGGTGGAGCTTACATTCAAGCAGCGGTGCCGCGTTCCGATCTTAAAGCAGCGGGGGAAACAATATTTTTCCCCCTCATATGTCTTCCATTACTATATTATCTTCCAAATCACTGTAAAAAAATTTTTTAAAATAGCCCTTTGGGAAACAGCATTATTTTGATATTGCGAAACTTATTTTCGTTTTAAATGTTTTTATAAATTTGGCCCCACCGTTTACGCGGGGGCCCAAAAAGATTTGGAGGCTCCGAATTTTTTGCCCCCAGCGCACGTTTTTAAAGGGCACGCAAGCGGGAAAACCCGCTTAACCCCACCACATTTTCTGTAAACAAAAAAAAAAAGTTGCCCTGGCGAGTTTATTGTTATCTACGGTAGCTAAAATAAATATGTAGCTATATAAAAAATGCGTCCCCAAGTTAAAAAAAAAAAAAAAAATTTTCTAAAATGCTTAAGCCCCATTTGGCTATTTTATAGCTCCGACCGGTTTTTGTATGGCGCGATGTGGCGCGGCTTGGCTTGTTGTTCGTGGCCGGGGGGGGAGGCCGGAGTGGGGGAAACCCGGGTACTTTGGCGGGAACAAGGAAAGATTCGATTTTCGCGATTCCAACCCCTTTCTGTCCCATGTGTAAGGTGGGCAGTAGCCACCGTAGGGGGAGCAGAAACAGGTATCTCTGCTTTTATAGTCGTTTATTAAGACACTGGTAAAAGGTATAGGTAACACGTGGTTTTTAAAAGATAGGAGTGGCGCAACCTCGCGCCGTGGAATCTGGAAGTCCTCGGGACAGGGAGGTCGCTCAGGTCGGGTCACGACCCCCCCAAAGCGAGTCTGGCGCATGCGGGGAAGACCTTATAGGAATCCCCGCTAGGGTTGTGAAAAACCATCGTGTGGGTGCCAGGTGTACAAGGACTTAATACTAAGTTACTAACTATACAGGACACATAATAACACAAACGAATAATACTACTAATAATAACCTACTAAACATTACTATATGTTAGAGTAGGGGGTCTCACCAATAAAGTTTGCACCGCTCGGGAATCAACCCAGGCCCTTCCGCTTGCCGGGCGGCTGTGCTTCCCGTTACACCACGGGAACCTTCTAGTGACAACCCACACATCTCCCCCCTAAGGCTGCCTCCCGCAGGCCGGGACCGGGGAATGTGCATCCACGATCCTACTCACTGCGCCATGTTAGGTAGGGGGTCTCACAATAAAGGTTGCCACTGCCGGGAATCGAACCGGGACCTTCCGCTTGCCGGGCAGCTGTGCTTCCCGTTACACCACGGGAACCTTCTAGTGAAAACCCCACACACTATAATGCAATATTGCTTAGAAAATTTAACCAGAAATATTCCTATGTCGTTATCCAGTAATACAATGAAAAGGAGATCATAATTGCTACGAACATTCTTTATTTCATAAGTAGTTAAGAAACATTTTTTTTATTGGGTTACATGCTAGTGTACGTGGGAAAACTGAACAGCCATGTAGAAGGTTTATAGGATGCTGCAAACAAACATAACAACATCCACCCACTTGTGCGTTTTCCCACTACTGATTTCACTCACTGAGTAGGGTTCCCAGATATTTTGGCGTTTTCGCGACGTTCAACCCCCCTGGGCAGACATTCAGAGAGAGTTAAAGGGCACGGTTGGTTTAGTTAACTAACTTCCTCTATTGTACACCCGGGAAATCGCGGGGAATTCTGGTACGAGATATGGGAGTGGCGCTACGGTGTCCCCTAGGGCTTCGATAGCTGATTGGCTGAGCGAGTACAATTACGTCACAGCCTCGCCAGCGAATCACATAGTATTTCTCAAAAAGTTTCAGCCAATCACAAGGCTTCCACGCTCTCAGCTGTGTTTATAAACAAATTCATCATCCACACCAAAATGCTCCACCCTTCTTCCTCCTCCTCCTCCTCCACCTCCTAGCTTCTCCTCCTCCTCTTCCTCCTCCTAACCTTTTCTTATACGAAGACTACTCCAATAGCACTTGCTGAAATGTGTGTTACACGGCTTATATTTTATTACTGCTGCCACCACCACTACCGTCACCGCTGCCACCACTACAACCACCACCAACTGCTATAAGAAAAGGTACTTCTTCCTCCTCCTCCTCCTCCACCTCCTAGCTTCTCCCTCTCCTTCTCCTCCCACTCTTCCTCCTCCCAACCCCTTCCCACAGCAGCCGGCAGCAGTTGCAGTAGCAGCAGCAGCAATAGCAGCAGCAGAAGCAGCAGTAATAAAATATAAGCCGTGTTTTTGTCGTCCAAGCATCGTCTTAGTACGAAGACCACTCCAATAACACTTGCTGAAATGTGTTTACACGGCTTATATTTTATTACTGCTGCCACCACTACCACTATCACCGCTGCCACTACCACAACTACCACCAACTACTACAAGAAAAGGCTAGGAGGAAAAGGAGAAGGAGATACCCATCACGGCTGGATGGACAAGGGCTTGGGGTCTTATTAAGGAAAAGGGAGCCATTATACCTTCAGTCTGATGCGTGGCGGTTAGTGGCAGCTACCGCCGGGGTGGTGAAGCGAGGTGGTCTCGGTCAGGGTCTCGGTGAGGTGCCGCCGCTCACCACTCGGCCCATCACCCCATAATAAACTCACCACGAGTGTAGGAGATAGTTTTATGGCCTAATTTAATTTGTATACTTGCCCTGTTCAGTTCTTGAGTCAGAAAACATCATATATACTCAATTTATGAGTATTTTTATGTATATTGCGTGCTCTATAACTGCCTGGAGGCAGTTGCCTGTTTTTGACAGCTCAACGTCTTTAAGTACGTCATCAATCTGCCCGCAGAATGCCAAAAGTTGCCCAAAACAGTTGTTGGAAGTCGCTAGGTCGTGAAGACCGGAAGTTAGCCTCTCTGAATGTAGCCCCTGGTCCTGTCTAGTCCAGACCGGTGCAGACTGGACTGATGCTCGCGAAAATGCATCGAGACTGGCCCCGTCCCATTCGTCATTCCTATTGGCTGGGGGATCGAGTGGGCGGTCCTCCGGGCAGAAATCCAAATTTTTTTAAAAAGCGCGCGTTTTTACTCAATGGGAAGTCAAGTAGCAGGGATGACTGTGAAAAATGAATGATGAAATTTCATTTAATTTACCGTTAATAACAACTATCTATAGTCGCCACTGCCCTAATGTCGCAGGCGGGCATATATTACGAGTTTTAGCATCACTACAGATCACATCACGTGCACAGTACGTAGCTTACATTATTTACATAACACTATAGCTACATGTCTTCAGTGACACATACAAGTCTGTAGTGATGCTAAAATTCGTAATATATGGTGCCTGGTGACATTAGTGCAGTGGCGACTATAGTGTTGTAGATTCATTTCCCAAGATTTTGTTTCAGCAAATGCGAATATTGTAATTTTTCGTGAAATTACTTTAATCTTATGGTCGGCCATCATGGTGTTTTCATGTCTTATCAGCAGCATGAGAAGCTTCCCCGCTGACTGTAGTGCGCATGCGCCAGTTCTCCCCACACTAGTCCAACCGGGTCCTGCTCGCTGGCCTGGCCCAGTCTCGTCCGTTCCAACCCGGTCCAATCCGTCTCGCGAAAACAGTGGCCGCCCGGGACTAGTCCAGTCCAGACCGGGCCAGAGCGGTCGCGAAAACGCGCTAAAAAAAAATTGTTGCCAGACTCTCCCCCCAGGAAAATATGAAAAACCCCCAAAATCCCCCCAAACCTCTGTCAAATGTCCCCCACAAAAGCCCATAAATGAAATTTTGTAATTTACTTTTATCATTCGTAAAGTTATTTACGTAATAAGGGATAAACACACTATATTTTGTATATCTATTTTCACTTTCCTTACAGCTTACATAATATCTGCTATGTATAATTATACAGTAATACAAGACAAATGTTAAACTTTACCGTAGATAACACTAAAGTCGCCAGTCACTTGCCACTGCACTAATGTTGCCAGGCACAATATATTACGAATTTTAGCATCACTACAGACTTTTATGTGCCACTGAAGACATGTACTACGTAGTGTGATGTACATAATATAAACTACTGTGCATGCCTCTTCAATGGCACATAGATGTCTGCAGTGATGCTAAAATTGGTAATATATTGTGCCTGGCGACATTAGTGCAGTGGCAAGTACCTGGCGACTATAGTGTTATCTACGGTAGATGTTATGGCTTCTTCATACATATACAGGCCTATCCCCAGCAAACATGGGCCATGCGGGCCTGTGTCGGCTTGTGCCGGGTACGTATCGGCCCCGGCGGCAGGGCGACTGGTTTCGGCAAATCGGATGAGGCGATGTCGGCCCCGCAGCGGGAACTGTATATCGGGCCAATTATTGATAAATTCGTACAGGCCCAACACAGTCTTCCTTGACTCGGCCCAAGGATAATATATTAAGTGGATGTGACATGAATGGCCGGGCCGAAGGACTTAAATAGGGTTCAAAGCTCGGATTAAGGATAATTGTTGATTATTAGGTGGCTGAATCGTAGCCAGCTGTTGGCCACTCGCGCCGTTGTGACGGCATTGTCTCAAAAGCCAATATTCAAAATATTACCAGTGGAAGTGGCCGGGCGCCCGCGGCGCTAACATTTACTGCTTTTACAGGCCTCTCAGGCTGAGGATCGACTTCATCTACTCCACACAGACTTATAAAGGTACGTGGGAAAGGGTGGTGACAACTTAGAAATGATAAATGCTCAAATATATAGACAAGACTTATAAAAGCTCGAGCTTTGCCTTTACCTCAGAAAAATTTAGAGTCCCTTCCCGCCCTATTAGTGTTTTTTTTTTTCCTCCAGACCTTAACAGATCATTTCAGATACCTCAAAACACGTAAATAAAAAAGTAGGGAAAGATGCCACCTTCAACCCCCCTGCCCCCCTAGATGACCCATCCTCTGGATCCCCAAAAAAAATTTTACAAACCTAACCTCACTATAACTTTACCAAACCTTCCCAAAATAACCTCCTAGCGAGACTTAATGGCGGGGAACTAGAATTTTACCAGGTTAGGTAGGTTATATTGAGGAAAAGGTTAGTAATTAATTTTTTTGGGTCTCTCTAGGAGGTTATTAGTAAGGTTAGGTTTGGTTATAGTGGGTTAGGTAGGTTATATTGAGGTTAGGTTAGGTTATAGTGAGGGTAGAATATATATTAATATTTCCCATAGTATATTTTTGAGGGGTTCAGGGGGTCGTTTAGGGGGGAGGGAGGGTAAAGGGGCAGCTCTCCTCCACTTTATAATTACGTGTTAGAGGTATCACAAGTGATTTTGTGAAGGTCTGGAGTAAACCCCCCGCTATAAGGGCGGGAAAGGACTCTAGAATTGTACCGCTTCAGGGAGTTAAGTAATTAAGGCTTGTGGCGAAGATGTTACTTGGTGATTGGGTTTACTGTATGCATTTTTAAAGCATTACAAGGCAGGAGTTATAACCGTCCTCAGTTATAGAACTAAACAATTTGCAGCATTTCTAATCCCTATAACCCGACGGAAATGAGATATAACACATGGGGGGTTTCGGGAGGGGCGAAATCCCCCCCCCCCTCCCAGCGAGGTTAAAATAGGAAAAGTAATCAATGCCCAGGCTAGGTTAGTTAACTAGCAGGGGGGGGGGGGATTCTGAATGGGCGCAGCTCCCCAGTTATGTCGGAAATTTGGTCAAAAGATGATATTGTACTAAACTGCAGTTTTACTGGTGATTGTGATAAATGGGTGTTGATGTACCCTTTGGTACAGCAGTATGACCCTAATGGGCTAATATTTAGAACATGACTGTGTCTGGATTAAAGTCTTTTTCACCTTTCTACTGTTTCTATAGATGTGGTTTTCCCTCTCTCTCCACACTTTGCCCAAAAAGCGTTTGCTTGTAAAAGGGGCTGTTTGGCAACCCCATATCCTGTTATAATCATCAAAAAAATTTGTAAAATGGCAAACATAATAAAGTGTTAAAGTGTTAAAGTGTTAAAGTGTTAAGTGATGCGAACGAGTGTGAAAGTAGCAATGAAATGTTGTGCAAACTAAAATGTTTTCTTAGCTAGGTTATTTAAGGGCAAGGCTAAGTTAGGTTAGTTTAAGAGCAAGGTAAGTTAGGTTAGTTTAAAGGGGCAAGGCTAAGTTAGGTTAGTTTGAGGGTTAGATTAAGTTAGTTTAATGGTTTCATTAGGTTATTATTTGATACTTTACAAATGGAGTTTTTTTTTCCCGGTCAAAACGTCTAAAAAGGTATTTTTAGAAATGCTGTCATTTAATTTTAACTGTCATCTTCATTTTAAAGAAGAAAACACCTGCCTGGGTTCTACTGCAGTTTGATACATTACAAGGCACGTGTTATAACTGCCTTCAATTTGTAAATCTGACCATTAGCAGTATTTCTAAGATATTTTGACTTTCAACCATTAATTGAGTATGGGGTTTTAAAAAATTGTTCTATTCCTATGTATTCTGGTGTGTTTTTTAAATGATGGTTTTTTTAAAAAAAAAATCGGAAATGCCTCTTTTTGCATTTATCTCCCCATTACTCTTGCTTCAGGTTAGGCTACGCACCAATGTCCTGGTTAGGTTAGGGGGTATTATTTTACACACTGTGCCTATCTCAATTCTAGGTAAAGATGCTTTGCGTATGGATTTGGTAGAGTGTACATTTTAGTTATGCGAACACCCTGAAAGGCAGAAATAGGTGTAGGGAAAAAATAATAAATGCGTAAATGACCAAAGTTTAGGATACTATAAGGATTTTCTAAATAACATTTCCCCTCTCAACTTCACAGGATTTGTACAATGCAACTAGTTTAAGTAAGCATTAAATAGTTTAGACATCTTTTCATCCATTATGATTTGCACCAACATTCTTTGTATTGTGGTCTATTATATGGTCTTTGTATTGTGGTCAGTGGCGTACCCAGAAAAATTGAAAAGGGGGGCCAAAAAATATATATATATATAGTTTTTATAATATATATATAATATTATATATATATATATATATTATATATATATATATTATATATATATATATATATAATTTTATATTTATATAAAATTTTTATTTTATTATATATATAATATATATATTTACATATATTTTATATATATATATATATATATTATATATATATATATATATATATAAAAAATATATAATATATATATATATATATATATATATATAATATAAAATATAATTATATATAAATTAAAAAATATAAAAAAATATGAAAAAGAAAAAAAATGAAAGAAAAAATTTTATATATATAAAATCTAAAATATATAAATAAATAAAATCTATATAAACAAATTATATATAAAGTAAAAAAAGACAAAATATATATATAAAATCAGGAAATAATAAAAAAAAAAAAAATAATAATAAAGAAATATATATAAAAAAGTATAAAAATTCGCATTATATAAAAAATAAAAAAATAAAAAATCCAAAATAAAAAAAATTTAAAAAATATGGGTAAAAAAAAAAAAAAAAAAAATAAAAATAAACAGAAAAAAAATTTAAAAAATTAAAAAAAAAGTAATTTTGTCTATCTATCTATATATCTATCTATCTATATATCTATATAATTAATATATATATATATATATATATAATATATATTGGCGCTATCTATATATATATTTGGTTATATTTTTTCTTTGCAAAAGGGGGGGGGGGGCATGGTCGCATGCCTCCCCCCTCGGTACGCCACTGATTGTGGTCTTTTTGTATTGAAGGTAATTGAAGTGATTGCAGGTTGAACAATCTCTTTTGTGAAGATTATTTGGGCCCATTAGAACATATAAGAAATCTGCAAGAGTTATGTAAACTTATGACAGTGCATCGGATCAAGAAAATCTAATCTTAGTTTTCTTTTTCAGAGCAACTTGTGATCAAAGCCTTTTAGGTGGGTGAAGAACGACCCAACATGGGAGCATGGCACATGGTATCTTAATGAAACAGAAGAGACACCAGGGCTTGCTGTAAAGGACAGCCCCCTGCACATCTGACAGATGGTGGGAATTCTATTATTTATCCGATTTGCTATGGGTTGAGACTTAACACCTCTGGTTTTTATAAGTTCTCAGTGGTTAGGTAAACCTGATAATTTTTCTGATGCATTTCGGTAATCTTTTTTCCTTAACCTAACCTAACCTAATTTACAGAGATTGATAGACTTTCGGCTACATTTTCCTTTTTCTTTTGTTTAACGTCAGATTTTCCCATAATGTCTTATGAGGGTTTGACGATCGATGATACTTATCCAATTTTATTCTCGGCGTTCATCATATAAGATTTGCAGCATCTCAATATTCATGACTTGTCACATATAGTACATAGTTTATGAATAGTGCATGAGCAGGATAAAAGCTCCCCTAAGAGCCATAAGAGTCTTTCCCTGTTATAACTATACGTTATGGGTAAAATTGATATATATATATTTTATATATAATATATATATATATATATTATATTTTATATATTTATTATTATATTATATATATATATATATATAATTATATATATAATATATTATGATATTATATATAATATAATTACATATATATATAAATATATATTTTTATATTAAAGTATATAAAATTTTTTGATTTATTTAATTATTTATTTTTTCATTCATGTATTTCTTTGTTTATTTATTTCGTTATTTGTCTGTTCATTAATAGAAATTTACCACATTTGTCTGGACTTTTTTCCACTTTTGTAACAATACAGTGATTATATTTTTTTGAAATTATATTTATATACACAATTACTTTTGTTTCATTTACAGTATTTTTATACTGTAGCATCGGCCTGATGGTGTATTAGGGCACACATTGTGCATTGGATTGCTGACTGCCAGTGCCCGACTGCCTCAACCACAGGCAAGGAATGATATACTGCAGCCAAGACTGATGATTATGGCTTAATTTGAAGTAAT
>JACEEZ010012698.1:0-17500 GCA_016584305.1 Chionoecetes opilio | reverse complement strand
CGAGCATCCCTCCCCGGGTGACCTACGAGTGGTCCCTGTTCTAGTAGCGGCTTCCCAAAGGTTTACCAGACATATTAGGGGGAGGAACACCATTCCCTGCAGCTGATTTCATATTAGCACTTATTGGGAATTTTTCTGATAGTGAATACAAATTTTGTGATCATTATATTGTTGAAAGGAAGGGGACATGTATATAATAACCGAAAAAAGTGCAACAGGCCGTGCAATGGAACATAAGTTTACCCTGTGATTGGTCCTTGTCGGCGTATTGGTCGTCTTTTTAAGCACTGTTTTGATGTTCCCACCCCACGTTCATAGATCGTGTGGGGGGGCGGGAAACATGTGGAGGCAGGTGTGGTGTGTGGGTGTTGGGGACAGCATGGGTCAGGCCTGAGGTGTGGTGGCGGTGGGGCTGGCAACTGTGTAGGCAGTAAAAACGTCTTACCACCTGCCCATTGTCTAGAATTATAAAATATGATAAAAAACAGCCCACAGCACCGAAAGGCAGCGCTTACCCCCAAAAGTCCCCAAATATCGCCGGTAATCTCGCATCACAATTACCCCCTGTGATTTTGTTTAACCCCTATTTCAGGTGGGAGTCATGGGTCAGGGTCCAACCCCACGGTCCCCCCCCCACGTCTATCACCCCTGCCCCGCTACGTACACCCTTCCAGTTTTCCGTAAGTGTTTTTTTTTTTTGGTTTAATTGTTAATTACCTCACTAAGTAACTAAAGGTACCACTAAAAGAGCCCATAGGTTGCATGTTTAAAACTACGCCCTTAAAGACTTTTTTAAATAGGCAGCCGGGTACTGGAACTGCCCCGATCGGAACACTCGCCCCCGTCTTGAGTGCCCCCTTTCTTGATATTACGGGCCCCAATATATACTTTTAAATAGGTTTTACCCGTTTTTTCTGCACCCGGGGATGAAATACCAGCAAAAAGTTTGATCTTTTTGGTTTAAAGATAGGTGCCAAGCCGGGTTAGTTAGTTCCCCACGTCGGCGAGAGTATAAAAGGGCACCCGAGGAAGGGACATGATCAGAGAAAAAAGCTGTGACATAAAATAGTTTTAAAAGGCAGGGAATGAAGGGATTTTAAGAAGTGTGAGGGGAAGATTGTTACAGTATTAGAAAAAGGTAATAGGTAATTTGATGGTGAAACAAATTTTGTGATCTTTTATTTTTTGCAAGATGGGGGGTTAAAATACAAGAACTTCGCGGTCGTTTTAGAGACACCGACTAATTTTTCCTGGCCTACAAAGGTGTTTTTTCTAATGGAATACGTAGTTTTATTTTCCGGAAAAACCCATTAAAAAAAAAAAATTCATCCCCGAATTTTTTGAAAGGTTAAAGGGTTTAGGTTGGGTTTTCACCTATAATGTTAGGTTGGGTATACTTAGAGGAAAGGGGTTGGTTAAGTTACTTTAAAAACCCTAAAAGGGTTAGGTTGGGTTGGTATCGTATGGTTAAAAGTTGGGGTTTTTCATTAAAACCAAAGGTTATTTTTGTATTTTCATTAAATTATTTCCCTTTTAAATCTGAGACCCGACTACGGCCAATTTTTTAGGCTTTATCTGATGGAGATGGGTTTTTTTTAATTAAAAACGGCGCCAAAAAAATTCTGGATGAATTTTAAAAAAAAATTTAAAATTTATGTGTTTCCGGAAAACAAAACTATCTCCTTTAAAAAAAGCACCTTTTGTGGGCCAGTAAAAATTAGTCGGGTCCTAAAAACGAACGCGAAGCCTTTTTCCTTATTACCGGGGTCGGGGAATGTGGGTTGAAATTTTTAGTCAGGAGGTACAATGGGGGATTTTGGGTTGAAACTGCATATTTCCCAATTTTTTATTACAAGGGAAATAGTGATGGTTTATGGATAGATAAAACTTTAAAATTTTTTCAGTAAAAAACACCAACATTACTGGGGGAATTGTAACTTTTGTTTATGGATTTTATTGTGTAAACCAGGGGTTTTTTTTTGGGGGGGGGGGGGGAAACCCCTTTCTAAAGCATTTCACTGTAATTAGAGTTGGGAAAGGGTTTCCCCCGGGTTTTATTCCAGATGAACACCAAATTCACTTTGGTGTCAAAATATTTTTTCTGGTGATTTTTTTATTTTTTTGGATTATTTTGCAACCGTTTCCGTCGAAAAATACTTTTTTTTTTTTACTTGGTAAGGTTAAGTTGGGTATGGGTATGGTTAGGTTGATATGGTAAGGTTAGGGTTTATTTGGTTGGCTGGGAAAATCCACCCAACCCATTTTAATTTTGGAGCTTCGCCCCCCCCAAAACGGCTGCGTGGGCATGACTGGATTGACTGGAGCAAGTCGTGCCGGTCGCAGACGCGAGCGTGGAGATTTGAACGGGCTTTAGGGGACCATAAATACCCTTTTTTTCATTTAATAATAAAAAAAAAACGGTAGATAATGGGTTTAAATATTAAAAAGAAAAATTAATAAAGTACTTAAGTGGAGAAAAAAAGCTAATCAACCCGGATAAATTTTTGTTTAATAAAACCCAAAAAAACATAAGATAAGATAAAGTAGGTCAGTCCAATGTTATTTTGTTTTTTGTTTATGGTGGAACAAGAGTGAGTGAGAATTTGTCATTTTAAAAAGAATGTTCCCCCCACCAGCAACAATTAACTATAGCCGTATTACTTTCCCTCCCAACCTACCTAATTTTTATATAGTTATCCCCCCCCCCAAAACCCCACACTAAAAAAAAAATATAGGTAGTGAATTTTTTACCATATAAAATATTTTTAATATTTAGGTTAAATAACAATGGGGAGACTCTTAGATAGGAATGATGGGTGGGGGAGTGAAAATTGGAAATGTAGGATTTTTAATATTCAGGTTTAAAAATTTTGCATTCAAGCTTTTAAAATTTTCCCATAACCTTGGTTTTTTCTTATGTACTGTTTCGTGCATCTAACAAAAAACCTGCCATATCAAACCGACCTTTTAAAAAATAAAATTTTTTAAAGCTATAGGGAAATTCTTGGGGCAAGGAAACGACGGGCTGCACTTGGAAGGGTTTCAAGATCGGCTTGACCCTCTAGAGTCTGATGTCAGTGACAACCACCCCCCTACGGTTTTAACACCTCCCTTTGCCATGATACCCCTGCACTCTGTGAGGGATTGGGCCACAGCTTTCCAACCCCCCAAATAGGACGTAGCAATTCCAATCCACACTCAAGTTTTGGGTTTCCCCTGCCTTCTTTGCTAGGAATCATTCCATTTTTTAGGTGACATGTTGTCTCAGTCAGTTTATTTAAATTCCCTACCCCATAATAGCTGACAACAAAAAAGGTTTAAAAATCCAATTAAGTAATGCTACCAAATAAAGTACATACTTATGTACTTACCAGTGGTTTTTAAAAAAATATAACTTTTTATTTCACCCCACTGCTGTTCAAAAAACTGCTCATCAGCTTAAATATTAACTGAATTATCAGCAAAAAAAATTAGTGGATATGTTTGTCTTTCCTTTTGTAATAAAAGTGAGACTATACAGGTTTAAACCATCTTTTTAAATTTTTAATATTTTAGTATATTAAAGTTGAAAATTTGTTTAATCGAATGTAAGCGTTTAAATTTTGTTGTAGTACAAGGTTATTGGAAGTACTGAATCATAACTCAGCGATGGGAGTACAAAAAGAATTTAGAATATGCTAAATTTTTGGTATAACCCATTTGTATGGCCTCACAAGATCATGACCCCCCCTTAGCTGTAGGGGTCTCTGCGCTTTCCAAAATCATGGGCCTACACAGAAAAAATTTTCCTTGCACCCACCTAACCCTCCTTTTTTTTCCCCCTTTTTTGGTTCGTCATGACAAAGTCATTTTGATTTAATTATATGTTAGCATTTTTTGTAATTCCCTTCCAAATATCAATTAGACACGGTGGAAGAACTATTTTCCCCAAGGGCCCCCTGCGCATTTTTTTTTTTTCTACCCTAAATACAGGAGAACCTCATTTTAAACCGGATTCAAAAAACGGCAGCCTCAAAACAAAAGGCACTAATCGACCCGGCTTTTTTTTTTTTTTTTTTTTTTTTTTTTTTTTTTTTTTTTTTTTTTTTTTTTTTTACTGATAAACTCGGAACTCTCTTCCTGTTTTATTTTCCACTTTTTCCCTTTACTTAAATCTTTTTAAAAGAAAAGTAACAAGACACCTCCCGAATTAAACTGGCTACCCCTTTTTTTTTTATTTTTCCTGACTGTCTTTTATGGGATGGGAATAACGGACTTTGTGTTAAACCCCCTTTTTTTTGTGCCCTTGGGGAAAAGAAAAAAAAAAAAAAAAAAAAAAAAAAAAAAAAAAAGGGTTTGGGCGATTTTCCATAAGAGTAAAATTCAAAACAACGGCAAAAAATTATCCGGCATGCGCTCCCCCCCCGAGGGTGCCGGATAAAAGAGGGTTCTCCTACCTCAAATAACAACTGTTAAAAGCTAGGGAAAGATCGTTACGTGACCCTCGCCATTTTCAGACTAAACTATATTAGAAAAATAGATAGAATATGTGTTTTAAGAGAATCTGAACCTTTGTTTTTTTATGACAATCACTAGATTTTTTTTTTCCCTCTAACCCCCCTGTAAAAAAAATGTGACACTATTTTTTTTTCGATTTTTAAAATAAAATAAAAAGGGAAAAGGACTGCGCGGTCATTTCTTAGGGCATGATTTGTTTTTCTTTTTCCTAAAAAAGTGCTTTTCAGAATTCTATTTTCCCGGAAAATCATTTTTTTTTTTTTTTTTTTTTTTTCACCAAAACCTACGGTTTAAATTTTCCCTTTAAAAATTATCCATTCAGAAAAAAACTAAAAACTTGGCCAGGAAATAAAAGGGGTGCTCAGAAAACAGAGAAGAAAAGGAATTGTACGGAAACAAGTGATTCCCCCCCGCATTCGCCAGCCGCGAGTGCCGCTCGCCTAAATATTAATACAGAACCCTAGCTCTGCACCCCCCTGCCCGGGGCCAATTTTTTACCTTAACCAAATGAACCAACCTCCCCCTCGGCCCCCTGGGGGGATTATTAAACTCACCCGCCTTAAACCCAAACCCAAAGGGTTTGGGGGCTAATAATTTCTACAATAGTATAAAATGCACAGCTACGAAACAAAAAAAAACAGAAAACATAAGTAGTAAAGGCGACAAACCCCGCAGTCCTCC
Source organism: Chionoecetes opilio (assembly GCA_016584305.1). Taxonomy (NCBI): domain Eukaryota; kingdom Metazoa; phylum Arthropoda; class Malacostraca; order Decapoda; family Majidae; genus Chionoecetes; species Chionoecetes opilio. Next base: position 12,322 of record JACEEZ010012698.1, on the reverse strand, counting down.
ATTATAACCCCTACCTCCTGACAAAAGTGGGGGGCGGGGGGGGGCAGAACCTCCTGCTAGTTTAAAAAACCTAACCTGGGCATTGTCAGAACCAAACCCCAGTGGAGGTTTTCGCCCCCCTTCCCAGATCCCCCGAGTTTTTTTTAAAAATTTCGGTAAATTTTTAGGTTTGCCCATACCCCCACTTCCCCCAAACAAGTTTGGGGACCTGTGGGAATGGGGGTTTTCGGGAGTGGGAACAAATTTTGCGTCGGAAACAGAATTTAAGAGTTTTGGGAGGGGGGCTAAATTCCCCAGATCTAGGGGAATTTTTTTAATCTAGAGAAATTTGAAAAACCCAAAAAAAAAACCTAAAGTAGCCAAATTTAACCTAACCTAGCTGGGGCTTGACCCACGAAACCTAAAACCCAAGCTAACCTAACCAAATCTAAACTAATCTAACCAAATTAACTTATCCTACCCCCAAATCAACCAAAACCTCTAGCGGGGGTTTGGGAGGGGGTTTTCGACACTCGGTCATCTTTGAGGGTGTCAGTTTTACACGTCTCTGGGGCTCAGAAGAAAACCCAAAAAAATTTTTCCCCGATCTAGGGATTCTTTAACCCCTAACTCAAAAAAATATGTGGTTGCAAGCATAATTTTTTTTTTCCACACCAAATATCCTGCATTCCCCCAGCCCCAAGCCCGATTTTTGAAGAGGGGGAGTAGGGCAAAACAGAAAATACCTTAATTTCCCACGGTGTTGTGGGGTTATAATTATCCGATAAGAACGAAACGTTCATAAAACACCACCGTGGTATTGGGTTTTAAAATGACTATAGCCGGGTTTTGGAACTGTCGCCGATAGAAACTCTCGCCCAAAAGCCAAACCGAAAAATTCGCCGACAGGGGAACACTCGCCGACGTGGAAATTTTTGGCGACAGTTTCCCACTGGTAAGGCCGTTCACTAACCCAACCTTTTATATTTGGGCAACTAGCCAACATAACCTAACCACATAACCTAACTCAAGATCAAAAACTAGAACTGCGCCAGAAATAGGAACACACGCCGACATGAAAAAATTTGGAACATCCCCCGACGTCGGCGGAAATTCCTATCGGCGACAGTTCCGGTACCAAATAGGCCCCACCCTTTTAACCGTTTTGCAGACCCAAAAAACAGTAGAAAAATTAAAAATACTTTAAAAAAACCAGGGGAGTCTTTTTTAAAACCCGACCCTGTCCACCCAGCAGTAAAGGGTACCGGGGGTTAGCCGGGGGTTTTTACCCCCCTCCCCGGGGGGGTGGCTTCGGCCAACACTAATGCGCAGCGGTAGATTTACTATGGATTGAGTGAGGATTATCCTCTAAACAAACAAACAACAAAAACCCCCTGGTCATGTTATACATACACATTATTAGCCAAATTCTCACTTTTTTTCCTTTACAGATAATTGATTGTTGATTTTAATGCCTAAAAAGGTAATGTGCCAGTCCTTGACAGATAAGACGAAGAATCATTGCAATTTTGTAGAATCACACACGGAACTCATATCAGGTTATTTTGTTGTGTTTTTTTAGCAATCATGATTTTTTTAATGATTACCTCGTATCAGGTGACAGGCGTGCAAAACGAACCTTTATGATGCACAATAATGAAAATAAGCTCTTGAGACACATTTACTCAATTATGGAGGTATATACATGAACTTTAAAATGAAATTTTTTTGAAAAAAACACGTGTGCCAACACGCATCAGTAACGGGAGATGATTGGCTGTTGCGCGACACGAGACCCCCCTGGGGCTACCATCGGCAATGGACCCCGTATTAAGATGCTTTCAATATCGTTGCCGAATACAGTTTTTGCCCTCTTCGTACGGTTAGAACTTCGACCCGTAACAGGGTACGCGTAAGTTTGCGAATCCCGGCCCCGCGTCTAGGCCAGCTGAGCCGCCCACCAGTCTCTCATACCCCCCGACTCCTTCCTCGATCCACTACCCCCCCGTCCTACTCCCCTCCCCCCAGTCCACTGCTTCTTCCCCCCACTAATCCTTATTTACCTTTATGCAGGCACACAAAAAGATAATTCAGAAAATACCCAATTTTCCCTGGGGCCCGGGTTCAGAAACTTACCCCGATACCCTGTTACGAGGGCGAAGTTTCTAGACCCTACGAAGATGGCAAAAAATGTATTCGGAAAGATATTATAAAAACATCTAAAAAGCTACAGGTCCACTGCCGAGGTACCACCCAAGGGGTCTCGTGCGCGCAACAGCCAAAAATTCCCCCGCTTAATATGCGGGTTTGGGGTTTCACGGCTTTTTTTTAAAACAAATTCATTTTTAATTTATGTATGAACCCCAAATTTTAGTAAATGATGTCTCAGAGTATTTTCATTTTTGGGGCATATAAAGGTTCTTTTTTCACGCCTGCACCTGTACAGGGAATCATTAAAAAAAAAACAGACTTTTTTTGAAAAACAAACAAAATAGCCCGCTATGATGTGTCCGTGGTGATTCACAATATGCAAGATTCTTCGTCTTTTCTGTCAAAAGGGTCTGGCCATTCACCCTTTTTTGGCATTAAATCAATCAATCAATTATCTGTCAAGGAGAAAAAATGGAGAATTTTGGGTAATTTTGTGATGTATAAAATGACCCGTGGGGGTTTGTTTGTTTTTTTGTTTTGAGGATAAGCCCAAATAATAGTGATTTCCGCTAGCATTAGGTTGGGGGAAGCCCCCACCCCGGGAGGGGGTCACAAACCCCCGGCTAACACCCGGTACCCATAAATCTGGGTGGACAGGGGCTCGGTTTAAGAAGACCCCCCCGGATTAAGTATTTTTTAAAAAAATTTACTGTTTTTATAGGTCCCGCAAAACGAGTGTGAAAGGGTATTATTTGGGACCTGGAAAATGCGCCGATAGGAATTCGCCACCCGGGGGTTTTTTTGGCGGGAATTTTGGGGGTTTTTTTTCCAAATTTTTTTTTTTTTTTTTTTTTTTTTTTTTTTTTTTTTTTTTTTTTTTTTTTTTTTTTTTTTTTTTTTTTTTTTTTTTTTTTTTTTTTTTTTTTTTTTTTTCCCCCCCCATTGTTTTGGGGGCCCCCCTGTTGGTTTTTCCTTTTTTTTTTTCTTTGGGCGGGAAAAAAAAACCAGTTTTTCCCCCCCAAAAGTTCCCCTTTTTGGGGGTCCCTTTTTGAAAAAGGGGGGTTGGGGGGGTTTTATTGTGTTTTTTTGGTTTTTATTGGTTGGGGGCTTAAAAAAAAGGTTTTTTTGGGAATTAAACATTACAACAGCCGTCGGAATTAAGGTTTTATTCTAGTGTTTGCCCATAAAAACTCCCTCTCGCACAAACAGGCTTGGGCCCTGGTGGGAATGCGGGATTTTTTGGCGTTGGTAAAAATTATGATTGCCAACCACATAGTTTTTGATTTAGGGTGTTGAAAATCCCTAGTTTTCTAGGGAAAATGTATTGGTTTCTTCTGAGTCCAGAGACGTGTGACCTGACGATCCTCACGAATGATGACGAAGTGTCGAGAAACCCTCCCAACCCTCGCTTAGGAGGTTAGGTTAGATTTGGTTAGGTTTAGGAAAGTTAGATTTGGTTAGATTAGAAGATTTGGGTTAGGTTAGTTTGGGTTAGGTTAGCTAGGTTAGTTTTTCGGTGGGTCAAGCCCCACCCTAGGTTAGGTTAATTTTGGCTACGTTAGGTTTAATTTTGGTTATGCAAATTCTCTAGATATAAGGAAATTACCCAAAGATTTTTGGAATTTAGCCCCCCTACACAATCTTAAATTATGTGTTCCGACGCATAATTTTTCCCCTCCCGAAAACCCGCTTTTTCCCACAAGGTCCCAAAACTTGTTTGGGGGAAGTGGGAGAGTATGGAAAAAACACTAAAAATTTACGAAATTAAAAAGAAAATCAAAGGGGATCTGGGAGGAAGGCGAAAACCTCACACTGAGGAAAGGTTACTGATCAATTTTCTTGCTGATAAAAATAGTTGAAATAGTTTGAAGCTGATGAGCAGTTATTAGAATAGCAGTGGATGAAATAAGAAAAGTATATTTTTGAAATACCACTATTTATAGTACATAAGTACTTGTTTCAGGTATGCATTACTTAAGTTGGATTTTAAACCTGTTTTTGTTGTCAGCTTTTATGGAGTATGGGGAATTTAAGTAATCAAACTGAGAGCAACAGTGTCACCTAACACACAGGAATGATTCACTAGCAAAGAAGTGCAGGGCAAACCAAGACTTGAGTGTGGATTGAATTGCTACAGTCCTATTGGTGGGTTTCTGGAAAAACTGTGGCCCAATCTCCTCAACAGAGCTGCAGGATCTCATGGCAGGGTAGGTGGTGGTTTTTTCACTGACATCTAGACTCTAGAGGATCAACCGATCTCTGGAGACCCTTTCCAAGTGCAGCCTGTTGTGTTCCATTGCCCACAAAACTTCCATGATGCTGAAAAAAAGTTATATTTTTAATAGGTAATGGTTTGATATGGCAGGTTTTTAGTTGATGCACGAACAGTTCATAAGCAAAAAAGCCAAGGTTATGGAAATTTAAAAAGCTTGCATGCGAATTATTAAACCTGAATATTAAAAATCCTACATTACAAATTATCACTCACCTATCCCTATACTATTACTCACTTCCCTATCTAAGATGTCTCCCACATTGCTTATTTAACCTAAATAGTTAAAAGTAATTTAAAATTGGTAAGAATATTCACTACCTATATATTTTATTTTAGTGTGGGTTTTGCGTATTATACTACTATGTAAAGTTTGGGTAGGTTGCGTATGAATACTAATACGGCTATAGTTAATTGTTACAGGTGGGCGAGACATTCATTTTTAAAAACCGATAAAATTTCTCACCCCTCTTGCTCACCACCTATAATCAACAAACAAATTTTAAGCATATGGCTGACCTACTTGTCTTATCTTATGTTTTGGTTTGGGGATTAAACAAAATATTTATCCGGTTGATTAGCTTTTTTTCTCACTTACGTACTTTATTAATTATTCTTTTGGGATGATGAGAACCCATTATCTACCGTTATTTTCCTATTATTAAGTGAAAAAAAGGGGTAGTTTATGGTCCCCTAAAAGCCCGTTCACATCTCCACGACACGACTTGCCCCCAGTCAATCCAGTCGGGGGCCGACTGCAGCCGTTTTTGCGGGGGCTGAAGCTCCAAAATTTGGGGGGGTTGGCTGGGGTTTAAACCCGAGCCAACCACGTAACCCGTAACTTTGTGTTGCCAGAATTTTTCCTATGGGGGAAGTTTTATACCTGGTGCCTTTGTTATTTGAATGATATTAATTTGGGATTATGATTTTTCATTGATTACCACCTGAATTGAGAAATTGAAAACTAGTCTATGACTTCACTACGTGATTATAGTATGAAACACTTCTCGCTGCGGAGAGGTACTGAAATGGGGATGAATTTAAGGAAAGGGGTAGGAGTTTTAGGTTAGGGGAAAGGGTATGAGTTAAGGGGTAAAGGGAGTGCTGCCAACAGCTCGACAAGTAGTTCTATGGTTTTACTTTCTGGGCATGTTTAAAATAGATAATATATTAGATTTATCTTGGTAGTCGTGATTGATACGTGGAATTAAAACGAGTAAGGCTGACTCTTTTGGAAGTGTGGGGAATTACTGTCCTAAAGGGCGAAAAAATCACCTGGGGTTTTTATAATAAACACAAGAACTATATTTGAAACATCATCCTATTTATTCATGCTGAAGTATTTATGTCCTCTTGTTTGAGATCACAGACAAAATTAAGTTCTAATCCACATAAAAGAAAGTCCTCCACCCAACACAGGAAAGCTACTAATCTGATATAACCCCTAAACCTTACCTTTTGATACAGGAACCCCTTCCCAAAGTGATGAAGTAAGCTCCTGGACATAAACCTAACTCACTGAATCTTTCTGATGAATTATCCTTCACTTAGGTAACATACCGCTGAATATTATAATTATACATGGAAAATATAAGGGGGAATATTTTAAAAGTAAGAATGTTTTTGGTTTTTTCACTAAAAAAACCATTTACAAGGCTTTTGGCTTTGACGAGATGTCCGCCCGTCGGGAGTGGGGGGGAGAGACTCTTTTAATAACACCTATAAGGATGGGGCAGGCCTCCTTTACGTTAGGAAAAATAAACAACGGTACCCATTTTGGAAATATATAAAAATATTTTAACAAGGAAAGGGGGGGGGGGGAATAAGGGGGAAAAGTCGTTTCGTCTTAAAAATGTTGGGAGTGGGAGAGAGACTGCCTTTTGAGGATGACTAAGACCCGCGGGAAAGAGGGGAGTTTTGGATACCCTGAAATTGGCCTTCCTGAAGAGCATAAAACCCGAAAAAGACTAATTAAAAAATTTAAAAAAAGTTCCTAAGAAAGGCTGCCTAAATACAGTCCTGTTATTTGATATAGAAGAATTTAATAGTTTAATCTAAATCCGAGGAAAGTGTTATTTTAGACGTTTTCCAGCATACGAACGCGTCTTTTGGGGAGGGAGGGGTTGGAAGTTGGTATAGAAAATTTGGTGACTTTCAATTTACGAATAACTTTACTAAACACCCTGTATGACCCTAATCTTTTACTAGGGACTATTTTTAAGGACATAAAAATCTAGGGTGTTTCCTGATTGATGGGGGTGAGGGGAGTTTTTTTTAAAATTTTTGAACCTCTTATTTATTCGATGATCGCGAAATAATTTTCCCAAGAATGTTTACTCGTAAAACCGGAATGTGGGGGGGGGGGGGTGAAAAGGCAGGAAGGGAAGGGGATAGAGGAGAATGAGGGAAAAGGGTAAATTACACGAGAAAAAAAAACTAAAAGATTGAATTTCTTTTGGGACATAACCCCCGGGGAAATTTTATATAATAATTTTCCCTCCTATCTCTTCCAATAACGGGCATTACAACTTTCCATAACAAAACCCAAAACCCTACCCATCCCCAAATTAACCTTTACCTAAGTAAAAAAAAAAAAAAGTATTTTTTTCGACGAAACTGTTAGCAAAATAATCCAAAACATAAAAACTCCCAGAAAAAAATTGTTTGTACACCCAAAGTGAATTCCCGGGTTTATCTGGGAAAAATACGGAGGAATTACCTAACTCTAATATACATTGAAAATGAACTGGAAAGGTTACCCCCCCCCCCCCCCAAAAAAAAAAAAAAAAGTGATGTTAAAACAATAATAATCCTAAACAAGAGTTACACATAACCTAATAATGTTGGGTTTTTTTTTCTGAAAAAAATTTAAAGTTTTATTATCCATAACCATATATTTCCCCTTGTAATAAATATTGGTAAATATGCAGTTAAAAAACCAAAACCCCTATTGTACTCTCCTGACATAAAGGCCCCGACCCCCTTTCCGGCCCCCGGTAAAAATGGACAGGACTTCGTTTCGTTTTCGGGGAAACACCGACTCATTTTTACGGGCCTCAATAGGGCTTTTTTTTCCAAAAAGGGGAGATAGTTTTTGTTTTCCGGAAACCCCATACGGTATCTAAAAAAAAAAAAATAATTCATCCAAAATTTTTTATGGCGCAGTATCCTTTAAAAAAAACATATCCCATCGATAAAGCCAAAAATTCCCGTCGTCGGGCTAATAACGGGGAAAGTAATTGAATAAAACATACCAAACCCCTAACCTTATAGTTTTAATAAACCTAACCTAACCTAACCACTACTATCCTACCTAACCTAACCTATAGTTTTAATAAAATTTAACCAAACCCTTTAACCTCTAAGAAACCAAACCTAACATTAAGGTAAAACCCTAACCAAACCTTAACCTTGCAAAAAATTCGGTGATAATTTTTTTTTATAAGGGGTTTCCGGAAAAAAAAACTACGTATCTCCTTAAAAAAGCACCTATTGTAGGCCGGGAAAAAAAATTATGGGTTTCGGGAAAAACGACCGCAAAAGTTCTCTCCATTATAACCCCTACTCATGCAAAAAACAAAAAATGAAAAAAATTAGTATTCACCTTCAGAACTTAACCTATTACCTTTTTCTAATACTGAAAACAAACCTTTTCCCCTCCCCTTCTTACAAACCCCTTAGTTCCCTGCCTTTTAAAAACTATTTATATGTCCAGGCTTCCCTTTTCTCTGACCAGTGCCCATTCCTGGGCTGCCTTTTAAAAACTCTCCCCCGACGGGGTTAATCAAACCTAACCGGACATTGGCACCATTTAAACCTAAATGATCAAGCTATTGCTGGTATTTCATGCCTAAAACCAGTTGCCAGCCCCAACCAGCCCCCACCTCAGGCCTACCCATGTTTCAGCCCCACCACCCCACCCCCACGTACACCTGCCTGCACATGTTGCCAGCCCCCCCACACACCTCATATAATGTGGCAGTGGGAACATAAAGACAGTGCTTTAAAAGACACCAAATCGCCCCCCAAGGACACAATCACAGGGTAACTTAGGGTCCATTGCAGGCCTATTCACTTATTCGGTTATTAGTATACATCCCACAAACACAAAACGGAAAAAGGGGGGCCTCCGGGGGGGCCCACCGTAGTCTACCGGGGGCCCGACAAAGTGTACGACGTAGGGCCGCGGGAATTTTTTCGGTTTCCACCGGGGGGGGGGCCCAGGGCATATCCCTTTTTTCCCCTGTTTTATTAACTGATTGAGGAATATTTATGGTTTACTTCTAAGATATTTTTAGATTGTAATTTTTTTTAAGGGGGGTTTCACAACCCCCTTACCGATTAATACCAATGGACTGTTCAACACTTATTAAAAAATTACACATCGCTATACTTAGAAAATTAAACCCTAAATATTCCCGTCGTTATCCCCGTAATACGATGAAAAAAGGGGATCAAAATTGCTAGGACATTGTTTATTTTTTATATTACAAAAACATTTTCGTTATTGGGTTTTCATGCTGGTGCAGTGGAACATGAAAGCATGTGAAGGATATTGGTTTTTCGACGAACCCATAAAAAACGTCCACCCATTTGCGTTTTTTCTCACTAACTGATTTTTTTTTACTCACTACAAAAAGCTGCCGAGGGGTTCCTAAAAAAAAAATTTTTTTGTACTGCAATTATTTTTTATTATTTAGTCTATTTCGTATAAAAGAAGGTGCGAAAACATGTCATAACTAAGTTGTTATTATGTTATCGACTGGTTAAGGGTGAACAATTTGTCCTTTTGTGGGTTTTTAAACCCTTTATAATGGCTATCGTACGTCTGGCAGTTTAGTGCATTGGTAGCGGAAATGAGTTAATAATATTGTTTTTTTGTTCGTTATAATAATATTCAAAATTCAAAATCATGATATTATCCATGTTAATTATCCATCATCTACAATATTCCTTATTAGGTGTACCGTTGAGTATTGATTTTGTGTTGATAATATGTTGGAAATTATTGAAATAGGGAAAAAATGACCTTGTGTTATCCCTAATAATCTTTGCCGGGGATTAATCGAATGTTATTTTTATATGATACTACTAGCTACACACATAGACTAACTGATAACCTTTTTCCATGTAAACTCCTTCCTATGTACGTATCTCATCTTATTTCTATGTACCTCTGGGTGTTCCTGATTAAGCTGGAAATATTTGAAATAAACTGATATATGATAATTTCCCTATAAACTATCATAAAAACTTTATAACCATTTTTAATAGCTTGAACAGGCCTAAATAATAGTGATGGTACCGATATTGAGAACGTGGTATATTACTGGTTAATATTATATAATTTTGAAATGAATATTTCCCACTAACAAATAGGTACCAGCGGGGCCTCCGGAAGATTTGACGTCAAGTTGCCGCTGCTTGTCACTACTGATGTAATACTACATCAAGATAATCATATAACTGTTGTTTCAAAATGTTTACACATAGAAATATTAAATTTTTCAAATTCTGTACATTAATTTTCAACATAGTAAATTATCCCGTTCTGAAAAAACACCAGCGGCCCTTCGGAGGGCTGACGGAGGTAAATTTTTCCGCCGGGGGCCGCCGTTCGCCGCTTTTACAAACCTACGTAGGCCCGCCGGTGATGGTTAGCTGGGAAAGTCCCTACTCTTTCACCAATATAAATGATCAAAATTAGTATCACTATCAGAACTTACTATATAAGTGCTAGTGATGAAATCAGCTACAGAGACGGTGTTCCTTCCCGTAAATATGTCCTGGTAATCTTCTGGTACCGCTACTTAGACACAAGGACCCCTGTAGGTTCGAGGAACTTGCAATATCGTGTGTTTGCTGAAAGGTCGTGCCATGTGCGGGAGGTACGGAATTTACCAGAGTTTTTAAACCGTAAATGGTTTGTGAATCCAAACCCCTGGCCCGGCCTTCACCAAACCATAAACTAAATGGCAGTTTTTGCCAAGTTCAATCTAAAATCAATCCCCCCAAAATTTTTCCCCCCTTCCCCCAAAACGCAAAATTCTCCCCATAGGGGGAAGAAAAACCCCCCAAAAATTTAGGGGAAAAACCCCCCCAAGTCGGGGAACCCTGAAATAATAAAAATAAAATAAAAATTTCAGACAGACACTGAAAAAAAAAACCGGTCGGGAATTTCCAAAAAAAAAACGTCGTACTGCAATTTTTTTAAATATTATCAGTCTATTTCGATATAAATAAGGAGCAAAACGTTATAACTAAAATTCTCATTTTGTTTTCGACTGGTTAAGGGGGACAATTTGGGGGCCCTTTTTTGGGGTTTTAACCCTTTTTTAATGGCTTCGTATCCCCTTTTTTCTTGATCTGGGAAAATTTCAAATAAAATTTTTATTCTAAATCAGATTTATCCATTTTTAAATCACATCTACTATTCCGTATTAGGTGTACCCTTGAGCATTGAAGGTTGGAAAAAATGTTGGAATTTTGAAAAATGGGAAAATATGACCTTTTTTTTGTTATCCCGTAATCTTTGCCGCGGTAACCCAAAGTTATTTTTATATGATACAAACTAACTGTACCCTTTTCCCATGCAAACCCCTTCCTATGAGGCTACTACGTATCCATCTTTTTTTATATGATCTCTGGGTTTTCCCTAAAATTAAGCGGAAATATTTAAAAAAACTGATATATATAATTTCTATAAACTATTATATAGGGCGGGGGACGTGGAAGAACGAGAATAAGAGGAGAATAATAAATAAGGGAATAGGGAAAGAATAAAGGGAAAAGAGAGAGAGTCTCTAATCGAGGAGGTGACGAGAGGGTGAGAGAGAGGGACGATGTTTGATACGCAAGTTATCCTTTATCTACCAGAGGGGGAAAATTTTGCTGCCCAACACTCTTCACTTCCTCGCCTCACTCGCACCCCCATGATTGACTGTCCACGATATAACCTTTGGCTTACCCCCCAAACCGCTCGCCTGCCCCCTTGAAGAGGATAAGAGGGGTAGTCTTTCTGGTTTTTGTTTGGGGGCAGACGTCCCTCGTACGCGCAGGGAAAGTGACCGAGACTAGTATTGGCAAAGTGCAGCGGCGAGCTACGTGTATTTTTTTCCGGTACAGGGCCCAAAGATGTGGCTGAACCCACACTCCCACCCCCTTCCTTACCGGACGCCCCCAACCCCCGCCACTCCGCTTGTCCCCCGGGGCAGGTGCTACTCAACCTTGCTGCTACACCCCTATAAGCACCCCCCGGCGGCCTTCCCCGGGGGCCTTCCCCCCCTGGGGCCCCCCGAGATAACGGTGCCACAGCGGGCGAAGACGCCCGTTGGTTCTGGGGGCGGGTAAGTGCAAATATTTCGGCCAAACGTCCCACAACACCACCCGCCCCTGTGGTCTTTCCGGGGCCCCTCAGGGATTGACGGGCCGCGTGGGGCTAAAGGAGCGCCCGCTTTGCCCCAGGGGGGGGAGTAAATGCAACATACGATGCCACGACGTCCTAAACGGTACCTGCCCCCCTTTGGGTTTTCCCCTTTAGGGCCCCGGGGACCCCTTGGGGATTGGGGGCGAGACACTGCGCGGGCAGGGGCGGGGTGAAACTTTACGCTCTACGACCCCTACAGACCCTGCTACGACCCCTGCTAGACATCTGCACCCCGAGGCTTCCCCTGGGTTTTCCCTGGGACCCCGGGGCAGGCGAGACTTCCCAGCAAGGCTTAGGAAAACTTGGACTACCAGATCTCAAGGAGCCCAGCAAAAACAAAGACGGAGGGCCTCCCGGGGGCCCTCCTAGTTTTTATCGGGGGCTCGCGGAAGTGTACGAGACGGCCCCTGGGGGATTTGCTCCCAAAACGGCCCCCCGTAGGCATATGCCATTTGCCCCTGTTATATTAACTGATTGAGGGAAATTTTGGGTTT
>JACEEZ010012697.1:5000-15469 GCA_016584305.1 Chionoecetes opilio | reverse complement strand
AACAATGTCAATTATGTTTCCAAAATCACAACACAATAAAATAGTAAAACATTATATAGTTTCATTACCGATATAAAAGGATGAAAATAAAAGACAAACCCAAAACCCCAGTGATAAAAAAATTATGTGCATTTGATATGCCCCTTAATCTACCTATATGAACAATGTTGCATATAGTAACATTCATATTCCCACAAATCTATGATGAGGTGAAAGTAACGTCATATTTTTTATCAGAGTAAAAAGTAGTCAAAAATGTGGGTCTTAAATTTTTTATCCTCCGAAAAGACTCTGGGTTCTAGGGGGTTTAATTGTTTGAATGCTTTGAATGTTTGAAAAAAAAAAGAAAAAAAACTCCCCCTCGACCGGGACACGGGCAGTTATCTGCATATTATGTTTTTGCCAAGCTCGCTCGCCGTTTGGACCCCTATTTCACCCAAATTTAAATTATTGGTACTAAAAGATGGTGAATCTGTCATATAGGCTTGTAAAATGTTACTCCACAAATGGGGGGGTCTAGAGTGCATTTTGGTTTTATAAAATGTTTACTCCACGAAGGGGGGCAAGGTCTAGAGTGCATTAGGCTTGAAAAAGTTACCCCACGAATGGGGGAAGGTCTGAGGCATTTTGGCTTGAAAATGTCACTTTTTTGTTTTTGTTTTAAGAAATTTAAGTAATTAAAGTAATCTTATAATCTTATGAAATCTATATAATCTTGTGTAATCTTATGTAATTTTTTACGAGCGAGCGCGAAGCGCTGTGAGCCCTGGGTGGATACGGGTTTTTTCTTATTAAGCAGCCGACCATGCCCGGCCCGCCCCGACCGTCACGTTTTTCAGGAGCTTAAATTTTTTGGGAAATCCCGTTCTGATGACAAGCGTCTTGCCATCTGATACCCCCTTCAACCCCTTTTTTGCTGACAGTTTTTCTCACGTGGGGGTCACATGGCGCGTGGCGCGTGCCGCGTGAAGGTGTCAGACAACGTTATCTTGCTATAGCTGAGAAACGGCTCTACCGACTAAATTTTAAATTTGGTGTGGGTTTGAGACCCACCCTAGCATGCACAAGGTAAAATCCGGGTGACGCCGCACGTGCCACGTGCGGCGGTTTTACGGGCCCCCTCATCTTCCCCGTTAAGGCGTTTTAGGGTGTTTACTCCACAAAATTTACTTTAGCCTGTGCGAGTTTGGGGCACGTTCCCATTTTTAGTGGGACGTTTTTCCCTAGTTATTAATCTTTTTTCCTTTATTATTTGTTTTTTTTGCAATTTGCCCTGTGTAGTATCTTTTATTTTTGTTGTGTTGTTCTCACTTTTTTCAAATTTTTTTTTTCTCAATTCTGCTCTCACCTCTCATCTTCCCCCGTAGCGACTTTCGCTTTTCCACACCTCCCGCCAACGGGAAAAGGCTTACTCTCCTTTAGAGCCAGCCCGATCCCAACCATCCCCAGGCGTGAGCCTAGCCTCACGTCACCAGACCAATCACAGTGCTGTTTTTTCCATCCCCCCAAACCCATCCCCGGCCCTGCATGCCTAGTAGGGACGCCGTTAACAAAAATTTTTTTCTCAACTTTGGCATGCCAATCCCTATGTAAAGGAAATTCTAAGACGATTTTATTTTCCCTTTTTTTGCATTTGAGCATTTTACTATCAAAATCGCCTTTTATATTGCCCCCTTATCGAATAAATTTTTTAAATGATACCAGGTGGGTTGGTCTGTTATTGCATCATGCCCCAAATTTGGGTTCCAAATAAACTAGGTGGTAAGCTCTTTCTGATCATTTGGGTTTTCTCAGGACTACATCAGGGGTCACAGCCTCACGTTGGCCTAGAACGTGCCCATCAGCCCTTTTTAGACCAAAGAGGGTAGGTCCCCCAGTGGGGGGGCCCGACCCCGGATGAACCCGTCTCGGGCCCTGTGCCCCCCCATGCTGCGCAGCCCTGTCCCCTGTTTCACGCCTTTTTTCGGGCTCGAGGGGGATAGAGAACCCCGGAAACCCTTCGGCTTGACCAGGATCCCCTGGATCTGTCCCCGGACAGTGAACGGGTAAATCCCGGCTCGTGCCCCTGGCCAGGCTGCCAGCTGATCAGGTCTGCAAGTGGTGGTGACAAGTTCAGCTTGGGTGTGATGCGGGGTTTTACACGGGTGTCCCCATACTCCTCGCCAGCCCTCAGCTTAAAAATCTGGGTAAAGGGCAAAATGCGGTCTCCTCACTCTGACTCCCCATCAGCGGAGGAGGAACATTCCGTTGCGAACCATGTCCTGTCCGCACGGAAGGTACAGCTGTTTGGCCCTTTCTTGGGCTGCGACCTCATCCCTGGCTGCGTGGGGATGGTTTGGGGGCGGTCCTCTATCGTGTGGAACCTTGTTTTCGTTGAGTTTGAAGTACACCTAAGGCAGTACTTGACTAGGATTTCCGGGTGTTCAGTTCTTTGCCAGTCGTCCACTTTCTGGTCACATGTACACGAGCGACTGGCTGTGGGACCCATCTGGAGGGGACCCTTGCCACACTTGATCTCCTGCAGCCGGAGGGGAGAACGCCCCGTTTACGCCTGACCAATGGTGGGAGACCTGCTGGTCAGTGGACATGTTGAACAGGATATACTCCGGTATCTCCGTGAGATTTTTCACCCCCCCTGGACTCCTTGAACTCTGCGTTGTACTGCATTATTCACGGGACAGCAGACTGCACACTGGCCCCGTGAAGCCAGTGTCAGATGAGGTGGGCCCGTCGATGCTGGTGAAAGGGGCGAGGGGCAACCGTTTGTGTGCAACACTATTACCCAGAAGAGCTTGCGCCCCGCTTTTCCCCAAAGGGCGTGAGTACCACCCCCACCCGTTTTGGGCCCTAGTTTGAGTCACCTTGCAGTACGATCAGGGAGTCGGGGGAGTCGTATGTCACCACAGATCATAGAGACCTGAGCCACTTAAACGCAGGTTTCTCAGGGGGGCACCGGGTCCTCTGGTACAAAGTCCCAAGGGTTACTTCCGAGGGCCCCCCTTGTCACTGACACATGCCCTCCCTGATCCCCCCTTGGGTGCAGTTTCCCATAGCTGTCGGGACCATCCCCCTGGTTTGTCCTTCCCCCCTCGCCCAATCCAACTTTTTTGGTCCCCTGGTGTTTCCCCTGGTCAAGGTCCCTGGCCGATCCCATGGCATCCTCCCTGGCCCCCTCAGTTGTTGGGGATCGGCCAGGAAAACCCAGTCTGGAGGGGGGTGGGCCGTCAGCGATAAGGCCTGGAGAATCCAAAGCCAAGGCAGCAGCACAGTGGGCGGAACGTCGAACCGGTTTTTGTTTTTGCCAGCGCCAGGTTTCCGGACTGGCATTGTTTTTCTTTTGCAGCTGGCCTGTCCAAGTCGCATCACGGGGGGCCCAGGGACCCCACCCTTTCCCCCGAGCGTCGGTCTACCAGTATGGCACCCCTCCTGTTGCTCCCCCTTTTTCCTCTGGGGCGGGGGGAACGATCCCCCGTCCCATCCTCAGAATCCTGGTATCTTTACCTGGGCCCCGGGAAAATCGTTCCTGCAGCTCAAGCGTCTGACCCTTTTTATCTTTCTGCTTTTGCTTCTTTGCTTACCCCCTCTTAAATGCTTTCTCTTTGCTGCTTTCATTCTATGCGTTCATTTTGTCTACCCTGTCAATCATTGCCTCTCCTCCCAACTTTTATCCCCTGGTAGTACAGCCACTCCAGGTCTAAATAGGGACTTTCTGGGCCCGGGGGAGTCACACTGCCGTTGTCTCGGGTGGACAGTGGGGGGTTTGGGGCAGGGATTCCCGGTCTTTCAGAGGAAGATCGTGTGAGGGCAGCCCTTATGTCAAACAGCCTTCCATATTCTTCTCCCCGAATTCCTTTACTGCTTTAGTTGCTCTGTCTTCACCACTTCCTAACCCTTTTTCCAAAAAGTTCTATCCTTCTGGCACGGACCGGTCAATAACAACCACTGGAGGTGCAAACTGGGGGTTGATTTCTTCCCTGGGCAAGCCCATGGGGGTCAGTCCTTGCAAGTTCTTACTGGGTATCCCCCCTTTTTAAAAACCTCCCGGTGCCGCTGAGTTTTGGGAAGGGTTTCCCCTCTTCTCACGCCGCGATACGTAGGCACCCCACTTCGCAAACCTCGTCCACCGCCAAAAGGGGAACTTGGTCCAGAGCTCTGTCAAGTTGCGGGGTTCGGCCCCCTTGGTTCAAGGGGAAGCCCTCCTGAAAAAAAACGATCAAAAATTTAGATAGGTGCAAAGAAGCGTTCTTTAGCGGGGCTAAACTATGTTTTTCTATAAATAAAAAATCCATTTTTGCATAGCAGAAATGCTCAACAAAAAAATTGAAGAGGCAAACCACCCTTAAAATTCAATTTTAATAAAAAGCACCCTGCCAAATTTGAAATAATCTACATTCACTTTTCATTGGACCCACGGGGTACCCCAATCCTGCGCTGTTGTGGGCCCAAACAGCGCGCCGTTTTTTTGTACCATCCCTTTTATCCTGTCCTAATTTTTTCGATTTTGCTATATTTTCTGTTTTTATGCATATGTTTTTGTCATTATGTTAGTTTTAAAAATAAATTTTTGTATAACTATCTTTCTGTTCTTTATATTTTTGCTGCTTTTTTATTATTATTATGTCTTTTTATGTTGTTATTTTTATGTTATTAATGTTGTTATAAAATTATGTCTATTTCACTTGTGAACAACAGCAAGTGGACCGCCCGGGACCTTTTATTTTTTTTCTCTATTTATATTTTCTAAAATTTGTTCCTTTTAATTTCCCCCCCAAATTTCTAAAAATATTGAAAAATTTAAAATTTACCTCGGCCTCTTTAGTTCTCGTTCCCCACTCACCGCGGAGGTTTTATTTTACGCTCCTTGCCTGGGCGGCCCCCGCGCCGTCCCCAGCCTGTCCTGGGTACATATCACTCCGTATAAACTCCTTGTATATACAATCTCGTCACAAATTTCAAGGGTAATTATTAAATTTACCCACAAACATACTTATAAGGACAATGTATGGGCTACTCACACACAGATGACCCACGTGCCCATGCCTTGCCCCCCTCGCCACACAGCTACACGCGCCACCCCAAATCGCCACTCCGCCACTCTCATTTCAATTTCCGCCACACACACTATCCAAATACAAGTATTATCCCCCCTTGACCGGACAGAAGGTGGCAAAAAGGTATTTGGGCTTGTTGTGTGTTTCCCTTTGGGGGTAATGCTAGTTCTTGGGTTTCCCCCGTGGTCCCTGATGTTCTGCCCGCCCCTATCTCTGAGTTCCTCCTGCCCACCCATGCGTTCCTACTAACTCATCGGCTTCCCGCCAGCGGCGCCCAACCCCCTGTTTGATGTCACGTGCGGGTCATGTACGCCCCCACGCCCCTGACGGCACCCTATCCTGTTTAGATGTCATGTGCAGCTCCCGCACGCCCATCCCGCCCGTGCAGCCCGCCTGCACGAATTTCCTGTCCGCCCACGGCGCCATATCCTGGTATGATGTCACGTGCAGCCCACTCCCGCACGCTCTTCACGAGTACCTCGTGAGCCTGTTCCTGCTTCTTCCCTGGTAAACGTATGTCGTTCAGTGACTGATCTTGTATATTTTTCATGTCACCTGGAAACGTGACCTTTCTCATGTGTTTGTGTGTTCTTTCTGTGATTTTAACGTGCCCTATATATTTTGCCCTTGGTTGACTCATATCTGGTTACATTTTTTCATATCTGCAGTGTTGCTATATTTTGGGCTACTTCTATCATTCGTGTGTATTTTCTGTGTATTTTGGGCTAAAAACTATTTTTGCGTGCATTCCTTTCTCTGGCTGTTCATTTTCACGGCTTGGTGTCCCACGCGGTCATCCTCCCGGCTCCCTCACAGGCCGAGGGTAGGATTTCACGTTTTGCTTCGATGATGCTTCTGATGCTTGGTGTTCCACGTGTTCACCCCCACCCCCCTGTTTTAGTGGACAATGGAATGTCCCCACGACGCCGCCGCTCCCTCATGTCCCACCCCCTTGGCTGGGTCAGTCCAGGGTGGCAGCTTATCGCTCGCCCACCCCCTCTCTGCCTCTCTCCAGTCCTGCATCGTGGCGCTCGCCCACGTGTGCCTCACCTCGGCTGGGTCTCTGCACGCCCGCCGCCAACTCCTCAATTCATCTCTCCTCTGTTGGCTTAGGCAGTGCTTTCGGCTGGTTTAGTTTTAGAAACTGCAGACTCTATCTCCTTACTGGTTGTTCGCCTGTGTTAGCTTCAGCGTGTCTTGGCGGGAGTAGATATCCTCATTTATGTGTCTGTGTTGCAACATGGTGTGTAATAGCGTATTTTCGCGACGCTCTGGCCCGGTCTGGACTGGGCTAGTCCCGGGCGGTCACTGTTTTTGCGAGCAGTCTAAAACGGGTTAGCCCAGTCCAGTCCGGTCCGACCCAGATAGCAGGACCACCTTGGACCAGTGTGGGGAACTGGCGCATGCGCACTACAGTCAGCGGGGAAGGCGACCAGGAGCTTCTCGTGCTGCTGATAAGACATGAAACACCATGATGGCCGACCATAAGACTAAAGTATCCACAGGCGTGGTAGTTTGTAAAGTCTTCAGCACAGGTTAAAAGGCGGACGACAAAAAGGATATTGACAAGATGGACGCCTGCCGCCTCCACAGTTTCAGTTCAGTACCGCCCACTCGATCCCCCAGCCAATTGGAACGACGAATGGGACGGGGCCAGTCTCGATGTATTTTCGCGACCATCAGTCCACCCTGACCCGGTCCGGACTGGACTGAACCAGGGCGGTGAACGTCACGAAAATGCGCTATAAGTTACGCGCTTCATTTTGGTCATAATTTCCACTTTGATATATTGTATACGTCTTCTCAAGACCACTGAATGGAATCTTTGGGTCATAATTTCAACTTTTGCTATTGTATACGGTTTCTCAAGACAATGAAGTATTTTTGCGTACTTTGTGATTTTTGGTTCCATATTAAAATTTTTATATTGTGCATATGTGCTCAGCTTATATTCAGTCTACGTCTCGCTTGAGTGGTTAACTAATACCTTGTTCAGCTTATTTTCAGTCCACGACTCGCCTGCGTGGTTAACTCATATAGTCTCAACTATTTTCAGTCCGCTACTCGCAAGAGTGCCAGGGTGGTTTGCTCTATATTGTGTATTTGGTGTGATGCATCTATATTCTACTACGTGTGATTTATATATTCCCATTTCTGAGTGATTTTCACATATATTCTCCTTTGGTGTGATTATATATTTCCATTTTTGTGTGATTTTCTCATATTTCTCCTTGTGCTGTTTCCATATTTATGTTTTTGAGTACTTCACTAACATGTTCTCCTAGCGTCATTTTGGTTATCGGTTTATTTCCTCCATTTTTGTGTGTTCCCATTCAGCTTCATTCTTTCCCTTACGGCACCTTATACTATACCCTATGTTTGTTCATGTCTATATCCCCTATGAACTTGAGACAAGTTTCGTCTTTCACCGGGGGGAAATGTACTGTACTGGGTCGGTAGTTAGGGTATATTTGGCAATAATATATGGCAGCTCTCTCCTTGACCTCGTTTATAATATGCTTGACGCGTGACCTCAGCCTCTCTAAGTTATCGTTCCTCACGCACCGCGGAGGTCATATTCACGCTCCTCGCCTCTGGGCGGCCCACGCGGCCATCTCCAGCCTGTCCTGGCTAACTATCATTTCCTATACTACAATCCGGGCAATATACAATCTTATGTCTACAATATACAAGTTGCGTACTCATTTACCCCATATACTATAAGGAACACACACACGCTTTAAACAAGACAGACCAAAGACATCACGTGCTTCGCCGACCCGCTCGCCACCGCCAATACCCTCGGCACTATCTCTCATCTCATGTTCCTGCTTCCTGCCACTCCACACCTTTCAATATATTCAAGAAAACCCCTTTCACGGTTCATAAGTACATCTACATCCTTAAAACTATTAGTGACACCAAGAGGGTAACATATCTGATGGCATTCAATCAATCAATCATTGGGGGCATACGCCGGGGGGCGCGTCGCCTCGCCACCCTACGACGCCACTCCCGGGGGTCACCACGCGCGAGTCCCCATGCAGGTCCTCCCCCCATACCAAGCAGCTCTCGACAGGAAACATCAACTTGCCCCAGCCATGAGACTTGTGGGCTCCCCCTTGGCCTCCTCCAATCGGATTGTCTCTTACAGATACAACCCGATAGGAAAGATCAGTTTCAGGTAGCGTGACACATGCCCATATAGCCGAAGTTGGCGCTGATGAAACTATGCAGGTAATAGGCCTCGTTTCAGTCTCACTGTGAAATCTCTGATTTGACACGTAATCATCACAGCGATACCCCATGATTCTTCGAAGAAACTAATTACCAAAAGCATCGATTCGCCTCTTCAAGTCGCTATTTAGTGTCCATGTCTCACAACCATAGAGTAAGACAGGGATCACAAGCGACTTGAGGATCCGGATCTTTGTCCTTCTGCACAGGTACCGACAACGCCAAATACTCGTGCTGAGCGAGTCATGACACCGTGGGCTATGTCAATCCGCCGTAAGACTTCTTGACGTGACCTGCCATCCTTATGGACTGCGCTACCAAGGTAAGTAAGACTTTCCAAGATCTCAATGTCCTCTCCGCACGCATGAACAGACTGTACTGTTTCATCTAGTAAATCTCCAAACACCTAGACCTTGGTCTTGAGCCAGGACACCTCAAGTCCCAAAAGCTTTGCCTCTCGTGCAGCACCTCGAGAGCCATCACCAGGACCTCCAGTGACTCAGCAAAGATAACTGCATCATCGGCAAAAACAAGATCAGTGATTCTGGTGTTGCCGAGGGATGCTCTACAATCACTTTGATCTTCAACTTTGCCCAATACCCAGTCCATACAAGTGTTGAAAAGTGATGGGCAAGGACGCATCCTTCCCTCATTCCTGTATTAACATGAAATAAGCTGAAATACACCTCCCCCACACTTCACAGCACTCTCAGTCCTAGAGTACTACAGACCAGTCATCAAACCAATAGTGTTTTGCAGGAATCAGGCCAAGTCGCAAAAGATCCCAGAGTGACTCACGACGCACTGAGTCAAACGCCTTCTTGAGATCAACATAGGCTGCAAGCATCCCCTGTCGAAACTCATGTCGGCGTTCCACCAGGACACGAACCGCTAGGATACGGTCCGTTGTTAACCTACCATGCGTTGAACCCAGACTGCTGAGGTCTCTGATGCTTCAGCAGATTACTGCGGATCCGTGTCAGCAATAGATGGACAAGCCCTTGCCTGGCACGCTGAACAGTGTGATGCCGCGGTAATTGTTGCAGTTCTGACGGTCCCCTTTCCCTTTCCAGATAGGGACGACCAGCCCTCTTTTCCAGTCATGAGGAATACGTCTTTACCTGATTGCCACATGGCAGTCAGGACAGCATGCATCCCGTGGATCATGGTCTCACCCCAGCTTTGAGGAACTCCGCACTGATATTACAGGACACCAGCTGCCTTTCCACCCCTCAACTTTGCTACCAGCCTCTGTGACCTCGTCAAGAGAGGGTGCGGTTTCGTCAATGGGAGGATCGAAATACACTGCCCGCAATCCAGTGGTGTGAAGCTGCTTCCATTGAAGGGTCCACCGTGAACAACTGCCCAAAGTACTCAGCCCAACGAGCCATCTGCCCATCCATGTCCGACACAAGGCGCCCATCTGCTGCTCGAATAGCACTCGGCCGAGATGGGGACTTGGAACGGAGCTTCTTCAGTGCTCGGTAGGCGCTCGGTAGTGCTCGGTAGTATTTTCCGATATGCTAGGCAAAAATGTATATGCTTACCTTGACGATCTTATAATTTGTAGCAAATACTCGGAGTCTCATTTTGCTAAATTGGAAGCAGTACTCCTGAAGTTCAGAAGTACTGCTTTCAAACATGATAGTACAGGAGTACTATCATTCAGTTCTCGGCGATTTGCAAGGCATTTAACTCCTTGTCCAAGTACATGACAAGGTACATAGATACATGTACACTAACTTCTTCTTTTTTTTTTTCGCGTTCCACGAGCATTGGCGTTTTAGCACACCCGTACCGAGGCCCGGGTTGGAGTCAGTGTGATGTTAGTTACCTTTATTTTGCTGAAAGGCTGCCAATATAATCCTCATTAAAACAACAAGTAATCAGATTTTATCAGAATTAAAATAATATCTAATAGAGTGATAAATTAAACTTACCTGACATCTGGTGGCCGTCTGGAAACATTCCGTCAGCTCCTAGTACTGAGGGTCAAGGGCTATCGTTCTAGACTTATTTGCCATTATTATCACCAAACCAGCTACAATTTAGAGTTGTCATTGTCAACATATGTAGGTTTTTGCAAAAGAAAAAAATAAGGTTTAACATTATCCATGGCGTTATAATAAGATTGTTGCAAAATAAAAGCGGTCGACCATATAATTCCTACAACATTATATC
>JACEEZ010012696.1:0-23210 GCA_016584305.1 Chionoecetes opilio | reverse complement strand
CGTCCCTCAGCTCATCCAGGGACGTAGCCAAGCCGAAGTCGGTGTAGAACGACCTCCTGGCTCGGGACAGCTGCTGGGCGGGCGTAACGGCTCGTTGTTTTTCGTGGCTTGTTTGTGCCGGGCTGCCTGCCTCGATTTCTGCACCAGCTGGCGATACTGTTGTTCTGCGGCACAGATGGCAGCGCTTTCTGGCAGTACCTTGGCCCCTTGGATGCTGGGTAAGACAGTCAAGGCCACCGCTGGATGTCTGGTGGCCTCCCGGGCCCCCTCATCGGCCGCCTCGTTGCCAGGGACGCCTATGTGGCTGGGCACCCAGTTGAACCTTACACACGCCCCTGCGGGGCGGAGGCCCTGATGTGGCCCAGGATGGCGGTGGTGAGCTGCACGTTGTCCATCGGTGTGCGGGGCTGCCTTTAGGATCTGCAGGGCAGACATGGAGTCGGTGTGAATCACCAAAACCTCCTCCTGTCGGCCCAGGCGTGCTGTAGGGCGCGCTCAAAATCGCCCACCAGCTCCGTCTGCAGCGTGGAGCAATGGTCGGGTGTCCTCCAGGACAGCACCTCACCCCCGTAACCACCGCAGCACCTTCCGGCCTCTCTCAGGGTCAACGGAGCCGTCGGTGTAGTAGATAGCGACCGCAAACGCTGCTGGGAACATTGGCGTGCGCCACCACCTGCAGGGCGACGCTGCGGGGAACATTGGCGTGCGCCACCGCCTGCAGGGCGTGCTGCCTCAGCTCCTCCCGCGGCACAACGCCTTCGCGGCCGGCAGTGTGGCGATAATCACCTGGGGGGCAGAGGGCTGCCACGGTGCGGAGCGACGTAGTTGACAGCGGGGCGGTCAGGTCCGTCCAGCAGCAGGTGGGTGTGGCCGGGGAGGAGGTGGTTTGGCGGCGTCTGCCACCCTCTGCAGCCAGGTTTTTTGCCCGGCGATAGGTCACGCTGCTCCTGTGGGCAAGACCCTCCCACAGCCTGTCCCGCGCGACAGACCCCCTTGCCTGGCAGAGGATCTTGCACTTGGACCATCGCCCGGGGGCCCACGTTCACACGCAGGGGTCCTCTGCCCTGTCTGGGGACAGACACAAAGGATTGTTGAAATCCACTGCTCACTGATTGACACTGGATTGGTTTACTCCTTCGTTTTAGGCATAATATCTAATCGAAAAAAACTAAAAGTATCTTTGCGAGCATGGCTTATAGTCCTTGAGCCAGACCAAAAGTAATGCTCCGGCCGGGGGAGTAATTCTCATTATGATTTCCTTTAAACCCAAATGTCTCAAGTGTCAGAAAAGGTGTGTTTGGACATCTGAGAACGGTAGCTTAGTCCCCGGATGGACGCCATCTTTGAAACCACCCAGCTCGAAATGCCCTTTTGGTGGGGTACATTTGTTGCACGTGTATCTGGACTTCTATCCTAGCTATCGTGTGCGTTGACGACTAAATATACGTCCAATGTTTTACCGTCTAAATAAAAAATAATATGAAGCATTTTTTTTATAGATTAATTATTATAAAAATCAATTATCGAAAAAAATAATATATTTTTCAATATTTTATTATTAGACTTGTATTTTTTTTAGTGAAACAACACGGTATGATTTTCCAAATATGCATTTTGCTACACCGTTATCTGTCTATAAAAATAACTCAAAAAGTACAACATATCATCCACCACGAGTTTACAAAAAATATTATGTAAAGAGGCATAAAATGACTTGGCCGCCACTGGCATTATCTATTCTGACGATACGAAAGTTGGGAATGTCGTACGGAGAGGATTTTAACACCATCGATATCTAAAAAGCAGGCGGAAATTGTTACATAGAAAATCTGCACTTTGGTGGCCATCTTGGATTTCAAAAATGGCCGCCAATTATATTAATTTTCATTACTAGAGTTTGGAAAGACGTATGGAGCTGATTTAACACCATACGATGTATATTCCTAATAAGAAAGCGGAGGTACATTGAACATGTCATGTTTTAGTCAAATAACCGGGTATGATCTTCCAATATACATTTTGCTAAACCTTTTTATCTGTCTATAAAGATTTTCAGGCCATTTGGCCTGCATTATAATAGAGAACAACATATGCTATACAATATACAGTGCACACAAAGTTAATCATCAGAGTCGCCATCGAGTCTTTGGGCATCCTGAGCCACGATAGCATCATCCTGCACCATGTTGGAGCATCCCTGCAGCTTACACACAACAGTGCACTTCAACCCATTCAGTATGCGGGAGCATCTGACGGTCGCACGTCCTTCTGCATGTGCATGAGATGAGTTCAAGACGACATCTGGAGCTGAAAACCCGCCATCCATCGGATTTTGAGCGAACCGCCATCATCGAGTTCCCAGCCATGTCCTGCTGATGGTGCTGGGACGTCTGGCAGGTTTTCAAGGCTGCGTCGCCAGATAGCCGCCTGATAGTTGGCCCTAAGCGTATTCTGCATCAAGGAGTCTTCAAAAGGCGGCAATTGTCCAGATTCGATCTGGCCCTTCTTTGCACAGAACATGTGATAACGGAGTGAATTAGCACCGACGATCTTCGTGTTCCTGGCGTACAGCTGACACGTGAAGGCCTGAATGCTATTGAAGACGTCTGTTGGTACATTCCCAAAGATCCCAGATCTGTGAATGCTTGAAGATACAGTCATTCGCTTGCACAAGCTTCAAAGCCTTTATCTTTCCTTGGCTAGCCAGAGCACTAACAGTGTCACACCCCGCTCCATCATGAAGCCCTGGCCAATGCACTGCAAACTCCAGACCCCAATACCGCAGCCAACTTTCCAACGTCAATCATTCTGACTCGAACCTTTGTTCCTCGTCTGATGAAGAGCTGACTATCGAGGGGTTCTGCTGAGTTGAACAAAGTTGGTCTACCAGCTCCAGATGTCGTCTTGAATCTCATCTCATGCACATGCAGAAGGACGTGTCGACCGTCATTGCTCCTGCATACTGAATGGGTTGAAGTGCACTGTGTGTGTAAGCTGCAGGATGCTCCAACATGGTGCAGGATGATGCTATCGTGGCTCAGGATGCCAATGACTCTGATGGCGACTCTGATGATTAACTTTGTGTGCACTGTATATTGTATAGCATATGCTGTTCTCTATTAAAATGCACCCAAAATTGCCTGAAAATCTTTATAGACAGATAAACTTTTAGCAAAATGTATAATTTGGAAGATCATACCGGTGTTATTTGACTAAAACATGACTGTTCAATGATACCTCCGCTTGCTTATTAGGAATATACATCGTATGGTGTTAAAATCAGCCCCCTACGTCTTTCCAAACTCTAGTAAATGAAAAATTAATATAATTGGCGGCCATTTTAAAATACAAGATGGCCCCAAAGTGCAGATTTCCTTGTAACAATTTCCGCCTGCTTATTGGATATCGTATGGTGTTAAAATCCTCTCCGTACGACATTCCTAACTTGCGTTATCGTCAAATAGATATGCCAGCGGCGGCCTAAGTCATTTTATGCCTCTTTACATATATTTGTTGTAAACTCGTGGTGGATGATATTTTGGTACTTGTTGAGTTATTTTTATAGACAGATAAACGGTGTAGCAAATGCATAATTTGGAAAATCATACCAGTGTTTTTTTTACTAAAAAAAGTACAAGTCTAATAATAAAATATTGAAAATATATTATTTTTTTTCGATAATTGATTTTTATAATAATTAATCTATAACAAAATCTTCATATTATTTTTTATTTAGGACGGTACACATTGGACGTATATTTAGTCGTCAACCGCACATCGATAGCTAGTATAGAAGTCCATACACGTGAAACAATGTTACCCCCACCAATGGGCATTTTCGCGCTGGGGGTTTCAAAGATGGCGCCCCATCCGGGCACTAAGCTACCTTTCCCTCAGATGTCCATCATGCATTTCTGATACCTGATATTGCCCTAATGGAAAATCATAGTGAGAATTACTCCCCCCGCCGGGGCATTCACTTCAAAATATGGCGGTTGGGTCAAGGACTATTAGCAAGAGGGATATCTTTTTTGTTGACCGCAATATCACCCAGCTAACATTCCTCTGTGTGATATTGAGATGATGCAAATAAGACTAGAATGTCCAATAGCACTTTCCCAAACTGTATCATCCCTCCAAGACTTTCACTTTTCCCAAAAATAACACCATATTCCGCTGCTATTATGTCTTCCGACGTTTGAAATTAACGACTCATTTTTCGGTACAGTCATTAATTGTCATCACCCTTAGACACATTATGTAAAGGATATTAAGGGGGGCGTTTCCACTTTTTGGTCAAACTTTTCGTAGTGAGCTGAAAGTTTTACACAATAAGCTAGGTAAAAGCATGATACCCGTGAAAAAGTTTGAAGGGGATAGCAGCAGAAGTTTCTGCATAATAATTTTTTTTACAAAAATCCGTCAATTTTTGGAACATTTTTGAAACGACACTACTTAATATTTTTTAGTTGTATTATATATTTTTTGTTTGTCTAGTAAATTTGATCCCTGAACTAAATCCTCATGATAGTTTTTTAGATAGCTTCATAATTATATATATATATATATATATTTATATATATAATATATAATATTATTAAAATATATATATATATATATTATATATATATTATATAAAATATTATATATATATATTTTATATATATATATATATATATATATATATAAATTGGTAAAAATGTTGTTTTAAATTTTCCCTGTTTTTGCTCTAGTAATATTTATTTTTTTACTTAGAACTATTTAGCCCGGGGAGAGTTTAGTCCTTCATTGTTGTTTTTGGTGCAGCAAAACATTTTGAAATAGGTTCTTTTGTTTTTTTGGAGTGTTTTTTTTTTTATAAAAAAAACTTAGTTATGAGTATTCGCCTTTTCCCCAAAAATTCATTGGTAGGGAAACATTTTTTTTTCTCTTTTTGTTTCATGTTTATTTTTACATCATTTTACATCTATTTGAGAGGGATTTAGGCACCTGGTCCCTGGTCTTTCTGGTTGAAAGATACTTTTGAGTGAAGATGGCGCGCTAACACGTCGAGAAGGGGTCGACGAGCGGGGGGGAGGGGGGGGGGGGGTCCAACATAGTCTATTTTTTTTCCAAATTCGATGAGTTTTCGAGAAAATTTGTTTAAATATAGGGTGCTTTAAAGCCTCAGTGATTTTCTAGAGTGCTGAAACAGAAAAAAGAAATATTTTTTTCCGTGGTCTAAAAAAATTGGAAACCCCCCCCTTTAAAAAACTGATATAATGTCGAAGAGCGTACAGGTGTTATTATCTCAAGAGATCAACAAGAACCATGCAACCGAAACACTGAGTTAGTAAAATTCAATAATAAGTCAATCGGTTTTATTGAAGGACCAATACATTTCAAATGAAAAGTCATACTTCTGTTCCATAACTCACTTGTGTCTGCATCTGTGATACATGTACTTTTCTGGCTCATTTACTACAAAACCGATAGAATACGATGCAGATTCACGAAACTGATTTAAGTTTGCGTAGTAACAATACAAAGGAAAAAAGAACGTAACCTATTTTTTTTCCTCTTTCTTTTCGCTAAACACGGGATTAATGACCTAATTGATGTTAGTAGAAATCTTCCACAAATGTATAAATGCAAACTCAGATGTATTTTTGTTTCGCATTTGATCATCTAAACATAAGAAGAAAATTCAAACAAGGAAATGCTGTGAATTAATGAGGCCCAGCACTTTCTTTAACACAGTTCTAAACATGTGTAACTGAGTACCTGGACCTTGGTTAATTCAGGTACAGTCCAAACTAAAAACCACCTCGTTAAATCGAATACGAGGATCGTATTTATCGTTAAAGATTAATTGCAAACTCTTTACCGCAAGGTCTATTGTCCTAACTCACCGGTCTCTCATGGGGCACTATTATAAAGTGGGTTCACGATTACTAAACCCACCACCTCTTTCACACGCACTGGTATACATAGTCTCGAATTAAGAGTCACCACTACTACTCTCAACCCTAATATTATATAGATTGGCTGTGGTAGAAGTCATCACCACCACCATCACCACTTACAACACTCCTAATATCCACTACTACCACTAACAACACCCCTAACATCCCCTACCACCACTAACAACCCCCTAACATCAACTACTACCACTAACAACGCCCCTAATACCCATCACTATTACTCTCAACCTGTGTGACAAGCTATGGATCGCCGAGGGAAATGGAAGACAGTCACCATAACCTGTATTCAAGATATCAAGGCTCACTACTGCTTGGAATATCACGCAAATAGGAGTAGAAACACACAATGGACTGATTGAAAGGAAGTGGAATCTATGTATTTAAGTGTTGTCTCTCTAAAAAGCGTCAGAAAGGGTACTGCGCTGCCCATACTAAGCCCACATCTCAACTAAATACACAACACATTACCATTATACGCGTGACATTCTAAGTCTCCCTCCACATAAAAGTAACTGCCTCTAACCTTCCCTATAAAGTTCGTGTTATTTACCCTAAATTCTACACGGTATAGTTTCTTATACCTTGCTTCGGTTGGAAAGATAGTGTGGGTACGGAGAAGCTTTAAACCGTGTCATTAATTTTTTTATACAGGTAAGTTAGTTTAGACTGTTTTAGAGAAATGAAGTGATATAATCTTGCCTGAACATAAAGCTCTATCGTTGTTTACGCTTAGCAATCCTCCTCCTCCTCCTCCTCCTCCTCCTCCTCTTCCTCTTCCTCTTCCTCTTCCTCTTCCTCTTCCTCTTCCTCCTCCTCCTCCTCCTCCTCCTCCTCCTCCTCCTCCTCCTCCTCCTCCTCACTTCTTTGCACAGGTCAGGACAGACGTGAATGTCTGAGAGTATATGAAGAGTCATGGTCAGCGTTTTGGAGAAAGATATTTTGACCTCATAGGAAAACATTTGAACTGCATTGTAAGAGAAGAATACCGAAACTTTTAAAATTACATATTACTTAGCAATTTTTTCATCCATTACTCAACAAAACACACACACACACACACGCACACGCACACGCACACGCACACGCACACGCACACGCACACATACGCACACGCACACGCACACGCACACGCATACACATACACATACACATACACACACACACACACAGACCTCATTATCACTCATAACTCTGCCAAGCCTCACTCCTGACACCCATTAGCACACTCTCGCTCGCCGCGTACCTTAACGAGGCTAATTATCACTGATGAAAGTTGACTTAAAACTCGTGTTACCTAATTACCTTCCAGATAAAACTCGTCCAGTTTTAACATTTTTCACCTTGCGCTGCTGATTCAGGAGCGAGGGATCGGCTTCCTGATTGGCCGGGCGAGTGCGACGGGCGGTAGGGACTCGGTCCCTTTCCGGTATAGGGACTATAAGTAATAGGTGTTTCTGTTTCTTATAGGTGTTTCTGGTATCTGCATAAGACACTGTATTTATGTTAGGTGGAATGACAACTTATCGTCTGGTTTTAAGGTTTTAAGTGGAGTCCGTCAAGGGGAAAAATTTATATTGTCACCTTTTAATTCTTATTTTGCATGAATGAGCTTACGTAGTGAAAATCCGAGAAAAATTAAAAATGATGTTTTGTTTCCACAAAAAAGCTAGATATTCTTAGTACAAAAACGATTTTGTACTGTGCTCATCTTCTGCTTTAGGGTTGCAACAATTTACTGATAAATGAAATGGATTTTATATAAGTCATAATGTCAATTGATAGTGAGAAAGCTAGATCAGGGTTTTCAAACAAAATCAATATAAAAAGAAAACCCTTTTCAACTATGATAATCTTCAAAAACATCCAGGGTTACGTTAGCCAAGCCGATAGTCGGTGTAGAAGCGACCTCCTCGGCTCGGGACAGCTGCTTGGGTGGCGGGGCGTACGGGTGGCTCGTTGTTTTTCGTGGTCATTGTTTGTGGCCAGGCTGCCTTGCCTCGGATGTCTGCAGCCAGGCTGGGCGATACTGTTGTTCTGTTCGTCGACACACAGAGGCAGCGTGTGTGTGGGGTAGCTGCTCTGGCCTAGGTACTTGGGCCCTTGGTTCTGCTGGGTTAAGACAGTCAAGGGCAAGCATCCGCTGGGGTATGTCTGGTGGCCACTTCTTCGTCCGGCCTGCCTCATCGTGCCCGCCTCGTTGGCTAAGCGGACGCTAATGTGGTCTGGTACACCCATTTGAACCTTAGGCACCGACGCCCTGCGCGGTCGAGGCTCGCTGGGATGTGGTGCCGCAGGATGGCGGTGGTGAGTCTGCAAGGGCTGTTGGTCGCATGGTTGTGTGCGGGGTCTGCGCGTAGGGATCTGCAGGCTTTATACATGGAGTTCGGTGTGAATCACACAGACGCTCCTCCATCTGTCGTCCGGGGCGGTGCTGTGGGTGCGCGCTCTATCGCCACCAGCTTCTCTGTCTGCATGTGCGTGGAGCAATTGGTCGGGGTGTCCCTCCAGGACAGCACCTCACCCGCCGCGTACACGCACTCCGCCAGCACGGCACACAGCACCGCCATTTCCGGGCCACTTCCTTCTCGGGTCAGACGTGAGCCGCGTGCGTGTTGCTCAGGCTCAGAAGAAGCGACGGCGTGCGAGCGCTGCTGGCAGATACATTGCGGCTGTCTCGCGCCACCGCCCCCTAGACACCCACCCTGGCAGCGGTTCGACGCTCGAGCTGGGGAACCCATCTGGCGTGCCGCCACCGCCTACCCAAACCTCCAAAGCTCCTGGCGGGCGTGCCTCCGCCCCCACTCAGCTCCTCCTTTCCCGCATGTTGCTCACACACCCTTCAACTGTAGCCCTTCGGCAGGTGCGCGGCATGTCGTGGTGCGATATAATTCACGCTCCGCGGGGGCGGCAGGACAGTGGCCTGGCCACGGCGTGTGGCGGAGCGCCAACGTCAGCTGAGCCCTATGCGGGACGGTCACATGTGTCGGCGTCAGCAGCCAGCGTGGGTGTGGCCGGAGGACGGCGAGTGGTGGATGCCGGTGCACACGCGTGCGACGCGTCTGAGTTTCCACCGCTACTGCAACCAGACGTGTACTCGCGCACGGCGATAGTCACATGCGCTGTGCCCTGTGGACTAAACAGACCCACTCGTCCACACACGACCTGCCCTCCCTGTCATCCCCCCCCAGGCCGTCCGCGTGACACACGACTCATTCGCAGTCCCTCTTCCTGGTCAGTCAGGACTCTTGGCACACTTGGACGTTGCACCATCACGACCCGGACAGGCCTATCCGTTACGATACGCAGCCCTGGTCCCCACTGCCCTGGTGCATGGGACCTAGACACCAAAGTATTGTTGAACAATCCCTACTGCTCCACTGATTGACACTGGATTGGTTTACTCTCTTCGTTTATAGGCATCGACATACTTCTAATGCGAATAACAACTTACTACAAGTATCTTATGCGCAGGCATGGCTTCATAGTCCTTGCAAGCAGACGCACACAAGTAAGATCGGCTCCGGCGGGGCGTAGTATTCTCAGATTATGATTTTAACAAAAAAAATGTTGAGAAGCCCTCCAATGTCTCAAGTGTCGGAAAAGGCTGTGATTGTCCTCTGAGAGCGGTAGCTTTAGTGGGCCCCGATGGACCGCCATCTTTCAAACACGCCCAGCTCCGAAATGCCCATCTTACGCGTGCTGGGTAGGCATTGTTGTCACTCGTGTATCTGGACTTCAAATTACTAGCTACGAGTGCTGTTGACGACTAAATATACGTCTCAATGTGTACCGTCTAATATAAAAAAATAATATTGAAGCATTAGTTATAGATTAATTATTTATAAGAAACTCATTATCGAAAAAACTTAATATAATTTTTCCAAAATTTTCATTATTAGAACTTGTAACTTTGGGGAGTGAACAACACTGGTATGATTTTCCGCAATTATTGCATTTTGCTACAGCCGTTTATCTGTCTATACAAATAAACTCAACAAGTAGCAGACATATGCATCCACCACGAGTTTACAACAAATATATGTAAAAAGAGGCATAAATGACTGAGGCCGCGCACTGGTGGCATTATCTATTGCTGACGATAACGCAATGTTAGGAACATGTGCGTACGGTAGAGGATTTTAAGCACCATAACAGATATCTATATAAGGCAGTCCGTAGATTGTTACCTAGAAAATCTTCATCCTTGGTGGCTTATACTTGGATTTCAAAATGGCTGCCATTATATATATTATTGCATTACTGAGAGTTTTGGAAGACGTATGGAGCTGATTTTAACACTATACGATGTATGAATTCCTATAAGGCAAGCGGAGGTATCATTGAACTCATGTCATGTTTAATAGTCAAATAACACACGGTATGCATCTTCCAAATTATCATTTTGCTAGAAACGTCGTTTATCTGTCTATTAAAGATTTTTCAGGCAAGTTTGGCCTGCATATAATATGAGAAGCAACATATGCTATACGATATATACAGTGCCACGAACGTTATTCATCAGAGTCGCCTTATCAGATCATCTGGGCGTCCTGAGCGCACGATAGGCATCTCCTGGCACATGTTGGAGCATCCCTGTCAGCTTACACACACATTGCACTTCAACCCCGATGTGCAGTATGTGCAGGAGCGAATCTGACCGTTCGCCAACGTCTTCTGTCATGTGGCATTGAGAGTGAGATTCAAGACGACGACACTCTGGAGCTGGTATGTACCCGCCATCCTCGATATTTGGAGAAGAACGCGCGCCATCATCGAGGTTGCCCAGCCATGGTCGCTGCTTGATGGTGCTAGTGGACGGTCTGGCAGGTTTCAGGCTGCGTCGCCGTAGATAGGTGCCGCCTGTATAGTTGGCCGCTAAGTCGTATGCTGTCTATCGAAGGAGGTCTTCACAAGGCGGCAATATGTCCATATTCGATTCTGGCGCTCTGTCTTTGCACAGAAAAACATGTGATTAACGGAGTGAATTAGACCGACGCGGACGATCTTCGTGTTCCTGTTGTGGGGGGGGTACAGCTGACTAACTGAATGGCTCTGAATGCTATTGAAGACGTCTGTTGTGTAAATTCCACGAAGATGTCCCAGATCTGTGAATGCTTGAAGATAGCAGGATCATTGCAGCTTGCACTAAGCTTCAAAGCCTTTATATTTCTTGGCTAGCCAGAGCACTTAAAGTCTCACACGCCGGCTCCATGGGCGATGAAGCCCTGGCATGCACTGCCAACTCGCAGACCCCCAATATCGCAGGTCAAGCCAACCTTTTTTTGCAACGTCAATCATTCTGACATCGTATCAGACCTTAACTTTCAACGTCAATCACTTCTGACTTCGAAAACCTTTGATTCCCTCGGTTCTGATGAATGAGCTGACTATGGATGGTTCGTCTGCTTTCGTTGAACAGAAGTTGTCTTACCAGGCTTCCTAGTTATGGTCGTAATTTGAATCTCATCTCATGACCACATGCGAAGGGACGTGTCGAGACCGTTCTAGATTGCTCTTGCATACTGGAATGGGATTGTAAGTGGGCACTACTGTGTGTGTAAGCTGGTCCAAGGGAATGCTCCATAACATGGGCAGGATGATGCTATCGTGCTGTCAGTATGGCGCATGACTCTGATGGCGACTGATCTGATGATTAACTTTAGTGTCACTGTATATTGTATAGGTCATATTCTGTTCTCTATTATACTATGCATGGCCAATTGTGCCTGATAAATCTATAGACAGATAAAGCGTGTTTAGCAAAATGTATAATTGGAAGTATACGATACCGGTGTTATTTACTTTAGAAACTGACATGTTCAATGATAGCCTTGTGTCCGTCTGTGTGCTTATTAGGATAATACAATCGTATGGTGGTAAATCAAGCTCATTAGCTCTTTTTGCTAAACTCTAGTAATGAAATACATTAATAGTTAATTGGCTGGCCATTTTGGAACATAACAAGATGGCCACCAAAGTGGGCGACATTTCCTATGTATACATTTCCGCCTGCTATTGGATATCGTATGGTGTTAAAATCCTCATTCCGTACGACATTCCTAACTTGCGTTATGCGTAGAAAATAGATAATTCCAGCGGCGGCCTCAGTCATTTTATGATGCGCTCTTTACTGCCATATATTTGTTGTAGAAAGACTCCGTGGTGGATGATATGTTTACTTTTGAGATTATTTTTATAGACAGATAAACGTGTATCAAAATGGCATATTTGGTAAAATCATACAACGCAGTGTTGTTTTATCTAAAGAAAAAGTACAAGTCTAATAATAAAATATTGAAAAATGATATTATTTTTTTCTGATATTGATTTTTGATATATAATTAATCATTTAAGCTAAAATGCTTCATATTATTTATTTATTTGGGGGGGGGGAGAACGTACACATTTGACGTATATTTAGTCGTCAACTCGCACATGCGATATCTTTAGTATACGAAGTCGCAGATACTACGTGTCAACATATTACCGCCTCACCAATGGGGCATTTCGCGTGGGTGGGGGTGGTTCTAAAGATGGCGTCCATCCGGGCACTAGAGGACTACGTTCTCAGATGTCCATCATGCTATTGTTCTGCTTACCTGAGATATTGCCCTAATGGTAAAATCATAGTGAGAATTACTCCTCCCCGCCAGAGGGCAATGTCACTTAAAATATGGCCGGTTGGCTCAAGGACTAATTAGCTCAGAGGGATATCTTTTGTTATCCGCAATTATTACGAGTCCCATAGGTGCTAACATTCCTCTTTGTTAATAATTGAGATGATGCAAATCAAGACTATATGTCTGAAGATAAGGGCACTTTCACCAAGAACTGTATTCATCGTCCTAAGACTTTCAACTTCCAAAATAACAACGCTATATTCCGTGCTATTATGTCTTCCGACGTTTGAAATTAACGACTCGATTTGTTCGGTAGTTCAGTCATTATTGCATCACCCTTTAGACACATTATGTTTAAAGGATATTAAGGGCGCGTTTCGCACTTGTTGGTCAAACTTTTCGTAGCTGAGGGTTCTGAAAGTTTTACAAAAACTAAGCTAGGTATATACGCTATGATACCTGTGAAAAAGTTTGAAGGTGATTAGCAGCAGCAGTTTCTGCATAATAATTTTTTGGAAAAATCCGTCATTTTGGAACGATTTTTGAAACGACAGACTACTTTACTAGTTCTTAGTTGTATTATATATTTTTTTTGTGGGTGGAGGTAATTTGATCCCTGAACTAATCCTCATGATTAGTTTTTTGAGATAGCTTCATATATATATATATGTATATATATATAATATATATATATTCTATCTATTAGTTATATATACCTATGATATCTATATAATCTAGTATAGCTATTATATATATATATATATATCGAATTATCATATATATAACTATACTATATACCGTATATATATTATTATAGAAATTTTGTTAAAAATCGTTGTTTGTTTATTTACCATGTTTTTTTGCGTCTAGTAATATTTATTTTTGTCCTTAGACACTATTTAGCGGTCCTCGTGAGATTTATTCTTTCGATTGTTTGTTTTAGTGCCGCAACATTTGAAATAGGTTCATTAGTTTTTGGAGTGTTTTTTTTTTTATTATAAAAAATAACTTAGTTATGAGTATTCGGCGCTTTTCCCCAGCAAAAATAATTCATTGTTAGGTATCATTTTTGGGAGATTTTGGGGGGAGGGCATGTTTATTTTAGCATCATTACATCTATTTGAGAGCATTAGGCACCTTGTGCCGCCTGGTCTTTCTGGTGTGAAAGATACTTCGAGTGCAGATGGCGTCGCTTACAACGTCGTGAGAAGGGATCGCTGAGCGGCGGGAGGGGGTGGGGGTGTCCAACATAGTTCTTATTTTTTATCCACTTCGATGAGTTTATGCGAGAAAATTTTGTTTACTATAGGGTGCTTTAATAGCTCAGTGTCTCTAGAGTGCTGAAACAGAAAAATGGAAATATGGTTTAACCGTGGTTACTAAAAAAATTTAGAAACGCCCTCCCTTAACAAAGCTGATATAAATGTCGGATTAGAGCGATACCGGTGTTATTATCTCAAGAGATCAAACAAGAACCATGGCTTAAAGCCTGAAACACTGAGTAGTAAACAAAATTCAATAATAATGCAATGCGGGTTTATTAGAAGGACTAGATACATTTCAAATGCTAAAAGTCATTACTTCTGTTCGGCATAACTTCATCTGTAAGGGTAATGTTCTGGCATCTGTGATACAATGTGACTTTTCTGGCTCCTTTACTACAAAAGCCGATAGAGATACGATGCAGATGTCACGAAACTGATTTACGAGTTGCGTAGTACCAATAGCATATTAGGAAAAAGAACTAACCTATTTTTTTTCGCTCTTTTCTTTCGATTAAGACACGGGATTAATGACGACTAGATTAGATGTTGAGTTAGTAAATCTTCCAGCTAAATGTATAAATGCAAACTTCCGAGGTATTTTTTGTTCGCATTGTCATCTAAACATGAAGAAGCAAATTTCAAACAGACGTGAAATGCTGTGCCTTAATGGAGGCCCAGCTACTTTTCTTAGCACAGTTTCTAACATGCGTAACTGAGGTACGCTGGACCGGCTGGTGGTTAATTCGGTACAAGTCGCAAACTAAAAACACCTTTCGTTAAATCGAATACGATGATCGTATTTTATCGTTAAAGATTAATTTGGCAAAACTCATTACCCAAGTCTATTGTCCTAGCCTCAACGCGGTCATCACGTCATCGGATGCACTATTTATAAAGTGGGTTTCACAGATTACTGAGAAGCTCCCACCACCTCTTTCAGCCGCACTGTATACATGAGTCTCGAATTAGAGAGTCTGGCCACTACTCCTCTGCGGAACCCTATATTTATATAGATTGGCTGTTGGTAGTGAAGTCTATCACCACCAGCGCATTCACCAGCTTACAATCACTTCCTAATGATCCACTACTACCTAATCTAACAACACTCACACTATAGGAGCCCCTAACATCCCCTACAAAAAAAAAACAAGATACCACCACTAACAACCCGCCTAACATCAACTACTACGGCGACTAAACAACGCCGCCTAATACCCATCACTATTACTCTCAACCCTTGTGACGAAGCTATGGATCGCCAGGGAAATGGAAGACAGTCACCTTAAACCTGTTATTAAATATATCATAGGCTCACTACTGCTTGGCATATCACGGCAAATAGGAGTAGAAACACATCAATGACATGATTGATAAGGAAGTGGATATCTATGTATGTTAATGTTTCTCTCCTTAATAAAGCGTGCAAGATAGGGTACTCGCGCTGGCCTTGCTCACTAAGGCAGCATCTCAACTTAAATACACACACTATTACGATTATACGGGCGTGACATTCTAAGTCCACGCTCGCACATAAAGTAACATGACTGCCTCGTACCTTCCCTATTTAAGTTCGTGATTATTACCTCTTAAATTCTACACGGTATAGTTTCTTATTACCTTGCTTGCTTATAATTACCTTGCTTCGGTTGGAAAGTAGTGGGGCTATCGGAGATAGCATTTAAACCGTGTCATTAATTTTTTTGATACTAGGGTTAGTTAGTTTAGACTGTTTTAGAGAATGGACGTGATATAATTCTTGCCTGAACTAGAAGGCTCTATGCGCTTGTTTACGCCTTAAAGGGCAATCGCTTCCTCCTCCTCCTCCTCCTCCTGCCTCCTCTCCTCTTCCTCTTGCCTCTTCCTGCTTCCTCTTCCTCTTCGCTCCTCCCCTCCTGCCTCCTCCTCGCTCCTCCTCCTCCTCCTCCTCCTCCCACTTCTTTTGCAAGGTCAGGACAGACGTGAAGTGTTCTGAGAGTATATGAAGAGTCATGGTCAGCGTTTTGGAGAAAGATATTTTGACCTCATAGTGAAAATCATATTTGAACTGGGGCATTGATAAGAAGTAGAATGTCCCGAAACTTTAAAATTACATATTCTTAGCAATTTTTCAAATCCTATTACTCAACAAAACACACACACACCTCGAGCAGTCACAAACGCACACGCACACGCCAACGCATCACGCCACGCACACATACGCACACGCATCAATTAGGAGACGCAGGACGGTAGCGCACAACGAGCATACACATACATCATACACCTACACACACCACACACTATTCAGTACTCATTATCAGCTCATTAACTCTGCCAATCCCTTCACTCCCGGTGGTGCCTGCTACCGATTATGCCACTCTTCGCTCTGCCGCGTACCTTAACGAGGCTAATTATCAACTGTGAATAGTGAGCTTAAACTCGTGTTACCGTGATATTACCTTCGCAGATAAATACAAACTCGATCCAGTTCACATTTTCAACTCTTGGTGGCGCTGCTGATTCGTGAGGCGAGAGCATCGGCTTCTAGCTGATTGGCCGTGCGATTGCGACGGGCGGTAGGACTCGGTCTTCTTTCGGGCGTATAGGGACTACTATAAGTAATAAGGTGTTTCTGTTCTTATAGGTGTTTTCTGGTGAGTCTGCATAGATACGCCTGTAATTTCTGTTAGTGTTGAATGACTTAACTTATGCGTCGGGTTTAAGGTTTTGAAGTGGAGTGTCCAGTCAAGAATAATATATTTGTCTACCTTTTACATTCTTTATGGTGGGGCATGAATGAGCATTATCGTAGTGAAAATCGCGAGGAAATATTAAAACTGGATGTTTTGTTTCCACAAAAGAAGCTAGTGATATTCTTTATGTACAACAATACGATTTTGTACTGTGCTCATCTTCTGTCTTTAGGGTATGGCAACAATTTACATGATAATACTGAAATGTGATTTATATAGTCATAATGTCTAAATTGCATAGTGAGTAAAGCTAGGATCAGGATTTGTGCAAACAAAGTCCATATAGAAGATGTTACATTTTCGCAAAAATTGCCTCCTAGATGTATGCAAACCATTGGAGTGATTATACTGCTTACGAAATGCCGTCGAGAAGACTGTAAAAAGCAGTGATATGGCGTGATCCAACCTGGATTATAATAGAACGTTATGGTAACGCTACAAGATGCCGGGGAGACTTACCCGTGGTATTCCTGATACTTACATTGCCTATGATAAGTTAGACAGATTAGGGAGTATATGTACTACATGTTTGCATACATTGATAGCGTAAATTATGATATGTGTGCAGCATGATGACCAAATGGCGATTGTTTAAAAACTAACTGTATGGCAGCTCACAAACATCTTCGCCACCTCTTATGGTGGACAATAGATGCTGCTTATGAAGATGTATATCATTGCGATACAACAATGCTTTCAGGTATTTGTAATGAGGTGACGCTGGCTGCTGCAGTGCAGGAGTGAGATAGTTTGCTTACTGTATATGTTTAGTAGAGCTGTCAGGCTGTGACGAAGGAAGCGGCTTGTTGAGCAGGGTTTATTAGATACATCTAAGATTAAGGTAAAATAGTGTCATGGCATAAAATTGGGTTTCGTGATGATGTTTTCAATGACAAATTCGTGAATTCATTGGTGTAGTATATTATATCTTTAAATCCTTATGGATAGACCTAGCCTATTATGATTCTCACGTATCTTTCAGATGGTTAATTAATAGTCTTGTTATATAGCAATAGACTGTCGCAGAATTTAATAGTTTAAAGTCTGATTTTAATTTTGTATTCTGAGATTCCGAGGCCTGTATTAGATTTCGGATAGTCTTTATGTATATATAACTTTGTGTCTGCATATTAAATATATATCACTATCATGGCATTGGCTTTATAGAGCTAAACTATTATAGGGAATGAATATATCGGCTAATACGTAGTTTCTGGCGTCATACTTTACTTTAAAAGCTCCATGGATTCATCTTATCCTCGTCTATCTTGATATTTCATACTAGACTTAGCATGCAGAAAGTAGGGAGTGTACTCTTTTTAATTCGACGCTTGTACACCTGGAATAGAAGCCTTTATCGGGTAGTTAGACACGAGACATAGGGGGATTAAAGAGAAAGCTAGTAAATATATGGAAGGTGATTGAATTAAGTTTGGATGTGGGTAGAGTGGTCTATGTATAACAGGAATCTAGCTCATCGTGGAGGTCTGCTATACAGCCTTTTGCAGCTATCGCGTATGTACTTATGTTCTAGGTGTCTAGAGGGTCAACACACAATAAAACATAACTGACACACAAAATATGACGGGAAGTTGTCCGCACGCTCCAAAGCGACTGACTGACTTTGTTTATCCATAATCTACTTTTCAAGGCTATGCAGAAATATGTACGAATTATGAATCTCGCTTCTCAGACCTAACTGTTAGCATCGACGAGGCCCAGGCGGCACGGCATTGCACTTTGTTAAGACAGCGAAAATAGGACGTAGAAGGCTCCGTCAGGGGCTCTTAGTGAGAGGATAAACGGCTATTCAATCGTCAATGCTATAGCACTCCAGTGATGTGGAGTGTATGTATGCATGTATAGTGTGTGTGTGTGTGTGTGTGTGTGTGTGTGTAGTGTGATGTGTTGTGTGTGTGTGTGT
Source organism: Chionoecetes opilio (assembly GCA_016584305.1). Classification (NCBI taxonomy): domain Eukaryota; kingdom Metazoa; phylum Arthropoda; class Malacostraca; order Decapoda; family Majidae; genus Chionoecetes; species Chionoecetes opilio. The sequence continues at coordinate 4,706 of JACEEZ010012696.1, read as the reverse complement.
TGTGTGTATATATAGAGTGTGTGTGTGTGTTTGTGTGTGTGTGTGTGGTGTCGTGTGTGTGTGTGTGTGTGTGTGTGATGTGTGTGTGTGTGTGTGTGTTGTGTGTGTGTGTAGTGTGTGTGTGTGTGTGTGTATTGTGTGTGTTGTGTGTGTGTGTAAACCCTAGGCCGGCTAAGGATCAGAAAAGGGTCTCGCCACATCCCGTAGTGTAGTGATCAGCACGGATTGTAGGAAGTAAAAATAAGCATCTGTAGTCACACTACACGTAAGGTTCGATTTTGAATGGATATATGAGGGAATTGCATGCTCTACCTACCCAATAAGTTTCTATCTTCTCAAGTGACCAAAGCTCACCTCTCAAGCGTCACCACCATCACTCCTCGTGGAATCGCTGCTTCACTTTCGCCGCTAACGTCCGGTTAAGCTGCTTCTTTTTTTAAACAAAAAGATCCTTATATTGCGAAAGCAAGATAGGCCTCAAAGTGTAGTATTACTCTGTTAACATTGGTGATTAGGGTATCGAGATTGGCTGGAGGAATACATCATGAATAGAAATGGACCCTCTAGGTGTATGGAGTCTGACTGAAGACTACGCTTCAGCCGTTACCATACTTCGTGTTTCGCCGACTAAAGAAGAGCGTCTGCGTGCTGACCCTGAACTCCACTGTCCGTCGAGGGTCGAGATCGAGAGGCCCATTAATGTTTGGTCTGTCATTGCGAGACTTCCCCCACGTACACTTCACGGTGAGCCAAGTGCCTTCCCGGCGGCTCACACTCTTCACTATCCCAGTCTCATGATGACGGCCGCGGGAGCTGCACAAGATCTCGGACCGCACGCAGCAGGACGCCGGTGGCCTCCCTGGTTGGACGACGAAGCCATTACAACGCTTCCTAGGGGTTCGGGTAGTTCGTGTTCGCCCGGCGGGAAGCGGCAAGACGGCTTGTGGGTGTGCTGTGCGCCCGAGCCGTCCATATCGGCGCCGCACCGACTGGTGGTGTGTCGTCACGATGGAGTGTCTAGGTGAGCAGTGGGCTAAGCGCAGGCTGGCTCGGTGGAGCGCTTTTGCCGCTCCACACCTGGTGTAGGCCGGTGGGCGGCTCTGGGCGTGCGGGACCTATCACGTGCCTGAAGGACGGACCGCCGTGATGTCTTGTGCGTTCACTATCCACTGGCTGAGTGGCTCACTAGAGGGGGTCGGTGGGCTCACTCCTCCGTGTCCAGATAGCGCGCTCGTGTTAGTCGTGTCTTAGACTTAGCGGCCCTGCTAGCTCATGACGAGTGCACGATGGCTGCGCTGCCAGCGCGGTGTATCGCATCTTCCTCAACTGCATCAAGGTTAGCAATTAGTTGGCGGTGGGCTGGCTACACTGCGCGGGACTTTTTCCGCGCGAGGCGATGACGATCATATATCTTGTATAGGCATTGGGCGGCATGTGGCGGTCACAGGCAAAAGTGTGGCTCAAAGAAAAAAACTGTGCTCATTGCTGAGTGATACTACCTGTCAAACTGGTGAAGGTGGCGGCACCAACTACCTTCGTAGGCTTCTCGCATATATAAAGCGTCACTAGCCGGAGCGCGGAACGACCTCCACCGACTACTTATTCTACTCAACGACTTACTATTTATTGTTATCTGCGTTCGGCTGATTCATTTTGTGGAATGTATAAAGCAGGCGTCAGAAGCTGCATTGTTATGTTTTGGAGGAGGGCTGTTGCAAATCTGGGGGCAGTGTGTTTGCGGTGGGGCGTACAGGCGTCCCTAACTTGAGGTGCGGGTATAACGAGGGCACGAGAGTCATACATCGTGCGACTTTCAGGCATTCCTACTGGAAGCTCCCAAACAGAAGATTGTTAGTGAGGGCCTTGCATCGGCTGATACGGAGGGCTGGACTGCTGATTTGCTTACTGTCCTGCAGCTGGGGGGCGTGCTTGGGTCTTCTCGTCAGCAAGAAGTCTCAGCGGGTGGGACGCGTTCAGGCGGTCTCAAGCCATGTATGGGCCCACTTCTGAATTTCCATTCGAGGTGTGAACTGTGGGAGCGAAGTGTTTCGTGGGGGTTCCGAGCTGGAGTACAGCCGGGCGTCCCGGCAACACCCAACTCGTGGATGTAGCTATGGCTCATTCCGCCTGGCAACCAGATGCCTATGCCAACTATATCCTGGACTCGCGATTCTCCGTCCTGCCAGACGTAAAGCTAGCTAAGTTTGCTGGATGCTCGCTATCACAAACTTTCTAACTGGACTGCGGATAATGTGAACAGATGATCCTCGAGGTGTATCCGAAGCTTGCTGGCTTGCTACTTCCCTTACCGGCGACCTGTGATGGTCGGGCACGCATGCCCCCATCGGCCGTGAATGCACCGCGTTTCTTCCTAAGCCTTCTTTAGTGTCACTCACATGCTAGAGGAATGTAGGGGGCAATGATTCAGACTTTGATTGCTCTTGTACTTACTAGTTGCAATTTGTAGTGAAACTAACTTGTGTGTGCTCAAATATCTGAAACTATTATCTTTTGTACTACTGGTTTACATATTGTAGCGTATATAACAACTTACTTACTATACTGTCTTGCTCTAAAATATTCGAGATGTAGGGATGAAAGGAAGGGATATAAGAACAAGAAATTATGTATGGATGAAAGGTACTTTGGTTTCTCACAAGGATCTCCGCAAATTTTTTATGACTAATTTTGTAATTTTTTTTTTGATGTGGAATTTTAACACCGGCTATTTGCTTTTGCGCAAAATCCCTTTATGGGATAGTTATCTCTTGCATAATCTCTGAGGCACTCATTCTCTTCCGGACTTAATTATTCCTTTTACTGTATAATTTTTTCGCCAACTATGTAGGGGGTGGGATGTACAGTAACACTTCCAGAAACTACTGCATAATGAATGGTTCATTTTCACACGGAAGCTACTGAAAAAGTGATATTTCCTAATAGAGCGGCGTCTGGCGGCGCAGATCTTGTATCTTGATAGTACTGCCTATTATCTTACAGACGTTAAAATTCATTATCGACAACCTAACAAAACCTAATCGAATACAACCTTAAACAAACGCTAACAATACGATCCTAACATAAACTAGACTAAAACCTAACATTAAACACAAAGAGAATAAAACAATAACCTTATGACATAAACCTAACAACCGTACCATAACTTAACAAAACCTGACATATAACCTAACATAAACGCTGAGACAACACCTAACAATGTAAAGTCCTATACCGAAAAGTAACCGCCACAGTGTAACGGGCTCGCGAAGGGCCAGTGTGATAAGACTACTGTAAGGACAGGTATTGTGGCTTAGAGATAGAGGTAGATACGAGCGAGAAGAGATAGGACGAGAGAGAGCGCGAGAGAGCGCAGAGAGAGGCGGGGCGAGTAGAAGCAGAGTAGAGGCGAGAGAGCTAGTAGTACGGGCGAGCGAGCGAGGGGCGATGCGAGCGAGCGAGAGAGTAGAGCGAGAGTAGAAGAGAGAGAGAGAGAGAGTGATCGAGAGATGATGAGAGAGAGAGGAGGAGAGAGAGAGAAGAGAGAGCAGAGCGATCAACTAAAATCAGAACGAGAAAAAAAAAATTAAATTTAAAAAAAACCTTCACAAAAAAAAACACCCCCTAACAGAAAGGGAAAAATAAAGTCCCCAAAATATATAAAAAAAAAAAAAAGAGAAATAAAGAAAAATTTAAGAAACCCTGAGTAAGGGGAGGACCAACACCCCTGACTGCCCTGGGAGGCGGAAAAAACCGCGTGAGTAAAGGGGAGGACCCAACACCTCCTGGGACTGGGCCCCCGGGGGGGAAAAAACCGCGGAGTAAGGGCAGGGCCCAAAAACCCTCCTGACTGCCCTGGCGAGGCGGGAAGAAACCGTGGAGTAAGGGCAGGACCCCAAAACCCTCCACTGCCCGGCAGGGGGGGAAAAAACCGCGTGAGTAAGGGCAGGACCAAACACCTCCTGATGCCCGGGGGAGGCGGGGAAAAAACCGCGTGAGTAGGGGGGACCAAACACCCCCTGACTGCCCTGGCGAGGCGGGAAGAAACCCCCGGGGAGTAAGGGCAGGGCCAAACACCCTCCTGATGCCCGGCGAGGCGGGGAAAAAAGTTGGTGCAGGACGGGGAAAAAAGGAAACTGCAGGAAAAAAGTGACTCCCAATTATCAAGCTGCGTGACGGAAAAATGTAAAATAATCCCCCTAAGGAGGAATCAAAAAAGAAATAGAAGGGGGAAAAAAGGAAAAAGGAAGAGGCACTGAAACAATAGGGATTAATTTTAAATTAATAGGGATTAAAATAAAGGAATTTAAAATGTCGGATTTTTGGTTTCTTCCCCTTCTTACGGCCCGAGGAAGAATAAAACCTGAAGGGCAAAATTGTGAATCAGGAGAGAGGAGAGAGGAGGGGAGAGAGAGGAGAGAGAGGGAGGAGAGAGAGGGGGAGAGAGGGGAGAGGTGGGGAAGAAGGGGAAAAGAAGGGAGAGGAGGAGGGAAAAAGGAGAGAGAGGGGAAAAAGAGAGAGAGAGAGAGAGAGAAAAAAAAAATTAGGAAAAAGACAAGGAAAAAAAGCAAAACCTATATTTAGGAATGATATTTCTTAAAAAGGGCTCGCAAGTGATACAAGCGAGATGATTCATGCTATATAAAAGGGTTAGAATATTGGGGAACGATGTCTGGCCCTGAAATTCATGGTAAGATGGGATTGGGAAT
>JACEEZ010012694.1:242500-249749 GCA_016584305.1 Chionoecetes opilio | reverse complement strand
TTTTAAAATTGAAATTTTTTGGGGAATTATTAAATTTGAAAGAACTCATTGTGCGAGTTGTGCAAGTTTGATATGAAGTACTTCATGTTTATATGTAATTTCATATGCTCTCTCAAGTTTATTTGTTTATTTAGTTTTATATGGACAAAACAAAATATGTTCTTTTGTATAGATTTTTGTGTGTATTGGTGTTATGCTTTGTCAATAAACTACTACTACTACTACTACTACTACGTGTAGGGTGTGTGTGTGTGTGTGTGTGTAGGGTGTTGTGTGGTGTGTGTGTGCGTGTGGGTGTGTGTGTGGTGTAGGGTGTGTGTGTGTGTGGTAGGGTGTGGTGTGGTGTGGGAGGGTAGTGTGTGTGGTGGGTGTGTGTGTGTGTAGGGTGTGTGTGTGTAGGGTGTGTGTGGGGTGTGTGTGGTGCGTGTGTGTGTGTGTGGGTGTGTGTGTGTGTGTGTGTGTGTGTGTGTGTGTTGTGGGTGTGTGTGTGTGTTGGGGGGTAAGGTGTGTGGTGGTGGTGTGTGTGTGTGTGTGTGTGTTTTGGGGTGTGTGTGTGTGTGTGTGTGTGTGTGTGTGTGTGTGTGTGTGTGTGTGTGTGTGTGTGTGTGTGTGTGTGTGTGTGTGTGTGTGTGTGTGTGTGTGTGTGTGTCGTGCTTATGTTTTGTTTTTTATATATTTTGCTGCTGGCTGCTATTACTATACCATTATTATTATTATCATTATCATCATTATTATCATTACTATTACCATCACTACTACTACTACTACTACTACTACTACTACTACTACTACTACTTGCTTCACTTCTCCTGACCTACCTCTCTCCACCCTTCTCTTTGCACTCTTCTTTATTACCCTTTCGTCCTCCTCCTCCTCCTCCTCCTCCACCGACGTGAAAGCGAGTGACCTTGAGAGTTGAGACTGACCGAGACACCCATTATAGGCCGTCTGTCTCTTCCCCCTCCCCCCCCACCCCCCACACACACATACACACACACACACACACACACACACCGCCACGCACCGCCTGTCATGCGCCGAACACAGACACACCAAGCAAAACAGTTATGCGAAACCACCAATATAGGGATTGTGTAAGATTTGCACGCTATGTAACGGGTGAGGGAGGATGACGGGGTGAATGGGGGAGCAATGGGGGAGCAATGGGTGATGGGTGAGTATACGTGAATAGCTGGTGAAGGAGTGGATAAATAGATGTTGGGTAAATATCAAGTATAGTTAGCGATTGGTCAAGCGTGTGAAGTAATGAAATTGTAGGCTACTCATATTTTTTTTTCTCTCTCTTATTTTTGTAATCTTTCGTGTGTTTTTTTGCACCATGTCAAATGTAGGTGAGGGGAAAAGTTGTTAAATATGATCAATGATTTTTGTTCTCTCTCTCAAGCGTGTAAAATAATGAAATCGTACTCATATATATTTTTTTCTCTCTCTTCATGTTTTAATCTTTCGTGTGTGTTTTTGCACCATATATAATTTAGATGATGAGAAAAGTTAAATATGATCAATGGACTTTTTTTTCTCTCTCTCTCAATTGTATAAAGTAATGAAATCGTACACATATATTTTTTTTCTCTCTCTCTTAATTTTTTTATCCTGCGAGTGTGTTTTTGCACTATATTAAATGTAGATGAGGAGAAAAGTTGTTAAATATGATCAATGATTTTTTTTCCTCTCTCAAGCGTGTAAAGTAATGAAATCGTACTCATATATATTTTTTTCTCTCTCTTCATGTTTTAATCTTACGAGTGTTTTTTTGCACCATATATAATTTAGATGATGAGAAAAGTTAAATAGGATCAATTTACTTTCTCTCACTCTCTCTCTCTGTTATTTTCTCTCTCTCTCTCTCTCTTTTCTCTCTCTCCTCTCTATCTGAACTCTCTCTCTCCTTCTTCTCTCTCTCTCTACTCTCTTCTCTTCTCTCTCTTCTTCTCTCTCTTCTCAATTGTGGGGTAAAGTAAGAATCGTACTCATATATATTTTTTCTCTCTCCCTTAATTCTTTAATCCTGCGAGTGTGTTTTTGCACTATATTAAATGTAGGTGAGGAGAAAAGTTGTTAAATATGATCAATGGACTTATTTTTTTTCCCAAGCATATGAAGTAATGAAATCTAGGAACAATACGAGTGTTTTCATTGAATTCAATATAATAACTGGCGAGACACAAGATAATCATGTAAATATAGTCAATAATAGTATAGATGTTGGCAGCGAGAAGGCTTTTTGTTATTTTTTCTCACCGTATTAACCCCTTGAGACCCAGAACGTAATTTCCATTGTAATTTGCGTACCATTAGACGATTTTTAGTGACTATAAGCAATGTTTTATAGCTATGACCTGTTTATTACCCTTGTCCGCTAGCTAACTTGGTATATTAAGTTATTTCTTGTGATTTTATGGCTAACAACGGATGATTTTATATAGCCCAGGAAAGATCTGGGCGTGAAGGGGTGAAGTGTGTATGTGGAGAAAAGTTATAAAATGATGATCGTGATTTTTGTTCTCTCTCTCTCTTCATTTTTTATTCTTACGAGTGTTTTCTTGCCCCATATTTAAGCTTACGAGTGTTTTCTTGCCCCATATTTAAGCTTACGAGTGTTTTCTTGCCCCATATTTAAGCTTACGAGTGTTTTCTTGCCCCATATTTAAGCTTACGAGTGTTTTCTTGCCCCATATTTAAGCTTACGAGTGTTTTCTTGCCCCATATTTAAGCTTACGAGTGTTTTCTTGCCCCATATTTAAGCTTACGAGTGTTTTCTTGCACTATATTAAATGTAGATGCGAAGAAAAGTTGTTAAATGATGATCAGTGAATATTTTTTTCTCTCTCTCTCTCTCTCTTCTATTTTGGTTGTGAATGAAGGACAAACAGCCTTAGTATTCTAGTACTAGTATTCTATTAGTAGTATTGAACAGTGGCGAGACAGGCACGGGTGGGAAGTGACTTGATTTGTTATGAGGTAAGTCTTACATACATACATACATACATACATACATACATACATACATACATACATACATACATACATACATACATACATGACTAACCATATACATACATACATACATAAATACATACATACATACAACATACATTCGCACATATTTAGCTACAGTTTCTCATATATACCTCATAATACATACATCATAACATACATTTTACATCCCATACAATCTACATACATACAACATAAAGACATTACATACACATACTACATACATACATACATACATTACATTACATACATAATACACACACACACACACAAACATACATAATACATACATACATAATACATACATACACACACACACACTACATACATACATACATAATACATAGGCTACATAATAATACATACATACATACATACTACATACATACATACATACATCATAATACAGACATAATACATACCATACATCATACTACATACATAAACATAATACAGACATACATACATACTACACATATAGGTACAAACACACATACATACATACATACACACATACATACACACACACATACATACATACATACATACATACATACACACATACATACACACATACATACATACATACATACACACATACATACATACATACATACATACATACACACATACATACATACATACATGCATACACCCATACATACATACGTACACACACACACATCCATACATACACACATACATACAGTCGGAGGAAAATGAAAAAATGTTAAAAGGGGAAAAGAAAAACTAATAAACTAAAGAAAAAGAATGAAATATGTTGAATGATATAGAATATAATACATAATGATAAAAAGTTCAATACGTGGTGAGTGCCTAACCCTAACCACATGCTGTTCAATGCCCACGTCTCATCGAAGGTATCCAGACACTCTTGACCCTGCTTTATGCTTTATCTCCAGACACCTTTACCCTGCCGCCTCCCCTGCCTCGCCGCCCCTGCATTAAAGGTAAGCCTCACTCCTCAAGCTCACCACACTATCCGACTTTGCCTAAAAGGTATCTGACTTTGCCTAAAAGCTCTCCGACTTTGCCTAAAAGCTATCTGACTTTGCCTAAAAGCTATCCGACTTTGCCTAAAAGCTATCCGACTTTGCCTAAAAGCTATCCGACTTTGCCTAAAAGCTATCCGACTTTGCCTAAAAGCTATCCGACTTTGCCTAAAAGCTATCCGACTTTGCCTAAAAGCTATCCGACTTTGCCTAAAAGCTATCCGACTTTGCCTAAAAGCTATCCGACTTTGCCTAAAAGCTATCCGACTTTGCCTAAAAGTTATCCGACTTTGCCTAAAAGCTATCCGACTTGCCTAAAAGTATCCGACTTTGCCTAAAAGCTATCCGACTTTGCCTAAAAGCTATCCAACTTGCCTAAAAGCATCCGAACTTTGCCTAAAAGTTATCCGACTTGCCTAAAAGCTATCCGACTTTGCCTAAAAGCTATCGACTTGCTAAAACAGAAACATGATTTTGATTTATCACAACACACACAGAACACACAAACACAGACACAGACACAGACACAGACACACACACACACACACACACACACACACAACACACACACACACACACACGCACACACACACGATAGGTTACAAAAGAGACGAGTTAGAACATAATACAAAGAATGAGCCAAATCATTTTTACGTGTTTTATTCATTTATTCCAATTCCTTGATTCATTTATAATCAGGAATTCTTGTTACGCGTCTCAAAAAACTCTTCTTCCTTTTGAATCAACTCCCTCTGTCACTATCCTTTTTACCGCAAACTTTACATTGAAAAAGAAAAGAATGTATACGGAAAAATATGAATGAGGAGAAGAGACGAGGAGAGGGAGGAGGGACAGAAAAGAAAAAAGAAAAAAAAAGCGAAAAAGTTTGCATAACGGTACAAAGGGAAGGAGGGAAAGAGAACAGAAAGAACAAGAAATAATATCCTACAGTAATGAAAGAAAGAAAAGTGTGAGGCTACAACAACCTTACCTAGAGGAGGAAGAGGATCTAGTGGGGGAGTATTTGTTCGGAGAGGGGAATGTGGAAGAAACAAAAAGAACAATCAACAGTTTTTGGATGACCAGAGAAAATAAGAAGAAAGAAAAACAAAGAAACTAATAAGATAGAATAAGAGAACAAAACAAATTAAGGACCCAGACAGCAAGGAAGAAACACGTCAGGGAGTGCCGTTGAAAAAGGCCAGACTCCCGACCCACAACTGCACTGAACTGAATAGAGACAAACAGCAAAGAAGAGTGGAAAATCAAGAGGGGGAATAACACAATAATGAAGTACGCAGGAGAGAGAGGAAGGAACATAGAATCCAACACACAATTGGGAAGAAGTAAATAAATAGGTGGAGGAAAGTGACGCAAATGTCATGGAAAAGAAAACCACAAATTAATACAATGAGAGAATGATGAATGGAATGAGAGGGGGGGGGGAGAGAGAGAGAGAGAGAGAGAGAGAGAGAGAGAGAGAGAGAGAGAGAGAGAGAGAGAGAGAGAGAGAGAGAGAGAGAGAGAGAGAGAGGAGAGCGCGAGAGAGAGAGAGAGAGAGAGAGAGAGAGAGAGAGAGAGAGAGAGAGGAGAGAGAGAGAGGGAAAGAGAAGAGAAGAGAAAGGAAGAGAGAGAGAGAGAGATGATGAAGGAAGATGAGAAGAGAGAGAGGAAGAGAGGGAAAAGAGAGATAACGCCTGCAATTCTAGCTGGGTGATGTTAAGAGGCTACGTTAGGTGCGGGGATGTTTATTTATCCCCGTAACTTTGATGGAGCAGCTCTCGAAACAAACACAACTCCCCCCGCCATCACCCTTCCTACACACACTGCATACATACCTGGTTGCTAAGTCTTGTAATCTGCAAAGAAAAAATAAAGAATATTAATACACTTTACTACTATAAGTATCACACACTACTATATACACTACTGTACTTTAATTGACTTCACAATAAATACTTGTGAAATTCCCTCTTTGATTATGAAGGAAACAAAGTCAGGTCATGATAACAAAAGTGGCAAAACAAACCAGAAAAACCAAGTCAACTAGAAAGTAAAGAAAAGAAATATATATCAATTCATTTTACTTAACTCGTGAAATTCCCGATATGATTTTTAACTTTAACCCTTGAGACCCAGAACGTTATTTCCTTTGTATTTTGGCTACCATTAGACTATTAGGATGATGAATGTAAGCAATATACAATAGATAGGACCTGTTTCGCATCCTTGTCCACTAGTTAATTCGGTATATTCAGTTATTTTTCGGAATTTTATGGTTCGACAACATGGAATTTTATATAGCCAAGGAAAGATCTGTGGGCGTGAAGGGGATGATTAACCAAAGTCAGATCTTACAAAGGTGGCGAAACAAGTTAGAAAAAGCAGTAAAATGAAACAGATACAAACTACAAAATAAGCAAGAGAAACTAAGTCAAATAAATATATAAAAAACTACAAAATTACCATAAAAAAAAAAATAATACAGCTGAAAAAAACTAAAAAACAAGCAAGAAAAACGAAGTAAAATAGAAAAAACACTATTTAAATATAAATCTGGCAAATATACTGATTCATCATATCCAATTGTCCTCATTATGCAGTTTACTAAAAGACCCAATGGCATCGTAAACACTCTAATCCCATCATTATAACCTCATCATCCCCAAGGTGGCAAAACGAGCAAGAAAAGAGAAATGAAATGGAACTTTTTTTAAATACTCTGTCCCAATGTAAATACCCAATCCATGTCGTCACCAGGCACGTGGTGGTCAAAATCAAAAACAAAATATCAGTGGCAAAACAAGCAAGAAAAGCAAAGTGATACAAAAAACCTACTTAAATTATATATCTGGCAAATATTCCGATTAATATCAAATCACCATCACCGTCACAATCACAATCACCGTCTAAATATCCAATCACCATCACCGTCATCGTCTAAATATCCAATCATCACCACCGTCACAATCGCCATCACCGTCTAAATATCCAATCATCACCGTCACAATCACCATCACCGTCTAAATATCCAATCATCATCACCGTCACAATCACCGTCACCGTCTAAATATCCAATCACCATCACCGTCACAATCACCATCACCGTCTAAATATCCAATCATCATCACCGTCACAATCACCGTCACCGTCTAAATATCCAATCATCACTGTCACAATCGCCATCACCGTCTAAATATCCAATCGACACCACCGTC
>JACEEZ010012694.1:232500-237500 GCA_016584305.1 Chionoecetes opilio | reverse complement strand
GGAGGTAGACAGGCAGACGGGAGGCAGGGAGGTAGACAGGCAGACAGGAGGCAGGGAGGTAGACAGGCAGACGGGAGGCAGGGAGGTAGACAGGCAGACGGAGGCAGGGAGGTAGACAGGCAACGGGAGGAAGGGAGGTAGACAGGCAGACGGGAGGGGAGGGAGGTAGTACAGGCAGACGGGAGGCAGGGAGGTAGACAGGCAGACAGGAGGCAGGGAGGTAGACAGGCAGACGGGAGGCAGGGAGGTAGACAGGCAGACGGGAGGAAGGGAGGTAGACAGGCAGACGGGAGGGAGGGAGGTAGACAGGCAGACGGGAGGCAGGGAGGTAGACAGGCAGACAGGAGGCAGGGAGGTAGACAGGCAGACGGGAGGCAGGGCAGGTAGACAGGCAGACGGGAGGCAGGGAGGTAGACAGGCAGACGGGAGCCAGGGAGGTAGACAGGCAGACGGGAGGCAGGGAGGTAGACAGGCAGACGGGAGCCAGGGAGGTAGACAGGCACGTCTTGAGGGACTCCCGGTTTGTTTACCCTTGTGGCAGGAGCACCCTCGACGCCCCTCAGCCTCCCTCGGTCTCGTCGCCACGCCCTCCCTCAAGCACCGCCCTCACAATGGTTCTCTCTCTCTCTCTCTCTCTCTCTCTCTCTCTCTCTCTCTCTCTCTCTCTCTCTCTCTCTCTCTCTCTCTCTCTCTCTCTCTCTCTCACTAGTGTTCCTTCCTTTCTTATAACTGCTATTTTCTTTGGCAGGATCCCATATGAAGGAAGAAGAAGAAGAAAGGAGGAGGAGAAGGTACAGGAAGAAAGAGAAAATGTATAAGAAGAAGATGAAGAAAAAGAAGTAACAGAAGAACCGAATCTGAACCGAGCCGAAGAACCGAACTATTGTTTTTTTCCTCTCTTATAACTGCTATTTTCTTTTTCAGCTACACAATTCCTGGCAGGTTTTTTAGCATTATTTTTGGTCATTTTTTTTTTTTTGTATTTTCTTGTCCAGCTACAAATGTTTTCAGGCAGGTTTTCATTCCACGATAAGCAAGTCTTTGTAGAATGTTCAGACAGACGTATTGGCGGCACACCTTTCGTTCAGAGGCAACAAGAACTCCCTTATTCCTTATGCACTGACTACCTTCCTTCCTTCCCTCTACTGATGCCTCCTATCTCCATTTTCAGGCAGGTCTTCATTCCACGATAAGCAAGTCTTTGTAGAATGTTCAGACAGACGTATTGGCGGCACACCTTTCGTTCCTTCACTAATCTAGAAGCAACAAGAACTCCCTTATTCCTTATGCACTGACTCCCTTCCTTCCTTCCCTCTACTGGTGCCTCCCCCTTCCCCCTGCATCCTCAACGCGCCGCAGAGAGGTGGGCGCGTCCAGCCTAGGGAGGAACAGACGTAAGGGTGCCGCTCCCAGCCTCCCCCCCGCCACATCCTCCTCTTCTTCCTCCTGCTCCTCCACCTCTTCTCTCCTCTCCTCTCCTCCTCCTTATCGATATGAAAGTCATACCGCACGAGGGTCCTCCAGGGGCGCCATGTCACTGGTCACTCAAGTTATGCGGTGCCGCCCATCCTGCGACGAGGCGTTCCGCACACCGGACACCGCCGCGCGTCCTGCCCTGACTGTTAATACCCCTGTCTGCATCACTAAGCTGGCTAGGCTGGTCATGGGAGCCGCACTGCCGTTTCTAGCCTTTTGGGGTCCCTATGTGAAATGCTGGTTGTGGCCCCTATTTTGTAAGACTATGGTAGAGTGATTCCAAGCCCTCTAAGGTGGTCCGGGGGCACGCCTTTATTATTTAAGTGCATCAATCTGGTGTACTTTAGGAGGAAAAAAGGCTAGATAATGGCAGCTTGGGGGCCCTTAGGTGGCTTCGGGGCCCCTATACAACCGCGTCATTCACATACTAGTAAGAAACGTCTCTATGTAGAGTAGAACACGTGCCGCAACAACGCGATAATGTCCCCGAGGAGCGAGCAGGTAACAATTGGTGTTTTTTTTCCTATCATTCACCACGTCGCCGGTGGCGGTCCGATGTGACAGTTCTGCGTCCATCACGGGGCGCCTCGAGGAGCTAACAGAGTGGCGCCCGGTGCAGGAGGCCCAGACACTGCCGCTCCCCGCCACTCCCTCCACAGTAACTAAGAACGCTATCTAAGAACTCTATCTAAGAACACAATCTTAGTGACTCTGCTTCCCTCCTTCCCTCCTCCACGCTTCACTGAGGAACGCGGCCACCACAAAAAACACACGGGTAAGAATTTCTCTTGACATGCTTGATCAAGTAGGAACGCTGTCATGAAATTAAGATGAGGTGCTCCCACGAAAATATTACACGAGGAAAAACCTGTTGTAGGCCCGCCCCGCCCCGCCGCCCCCCGCCGCGAGGTGATGGAGGAGGGAGCTCGCATGTCCGCACACTGACGGGGCGGACATGCGGACCACACACACACGCACACGCACACGCACACGCACACACACACGTCTGAATACCTGAATGCCAATTTTCAACACGCTCACATTTACAATTCAAATAAATAATCAGAACACCATCAATAATAGCATACAACATTTACCATGATTTTCTTCGCTTATCAACATATTTATGACATCAATTCAGGGTTAATTTATCACTTTAACTTTCATGAAAATATATTAACAAGACGTTTGATAAAAATTACTTCACATATTTCATCCAACATCATTTTTGTTCACCAGTTTCAGCTTTTTTGTACCCGTTTCATGACACCAGTTCAGTGTTAACAATACTTATTATCACATTTACTTGCATGAAAATATATTAAATAAACGTTTGATATAAATTACTCTGATTATATCCAGCATGTTTTGTCCTGCTCTCTGTTAGGTCATACGCATCGCCGTGTTATCATCCTTACCTATAAGTAACTATAAGTATAAACTATATATATTTAACTTATAGCAGACTATCTTGATCATGATTGCTTCACCTACTTTACTACTACTACTACCACTACCACTACCACTACTACTACTACTACTATTACTACGGCTACTACTACTACTGCTACTACTACTATTACTACTACCTCTACTACTACTACTACTACTACTACTACTACTACTACTACCACTACTACTACTGTCCTACATGTGTCTGCGTTAATAAGGAGGAGAAATGTTAGGTAGGCCGTCCCCGCGTCACCACAGCCTGCACGACCTACCTCAGCCTGCCCTGCCCCTTCATGTCCTAGAGGAGACAGCCTACCTTCGTGCCTAGACAACCTACTTACAGGCATTTCTTTTACTCCTCACTCTCGCTACTTCTACCAATACTACCACCACCACTACCACTACTACTATTTAACCACTCCTAGAATATCAACAATACTACTACCATCACCATCACCACCTACAACAACAACACCAACACCATTTCTCCTGCTCCTTCCTCTACTTCTACCAATACTACCACCACCACTACCACTACTACTAATTAACCACTCCTAGAATATCAACAACCCTAACACCATCACCTACAACAACAACACCAACACCATTTCTTCTGCTCCTCGCTCTACTACTACCACCACCACTACAACCAACACCACTACTATTTTAACAACTCCTACAATATTAACAGCCCTAACACCATCACCATCACCACCTATAACAGCAACACCAACACCATTTCTCCTGCTCCTTCCTCTACCCTCTATTTCTACTACTGCAACCAAAACCACTACTACTAACACCACCACCACCACCAACAACAACACACCAACATCACATCACGTCAGCCCCTGTAACCACTATCGTCCCGAGGTGAAAGGATGGAGGCACCACCACCTTCACCACCACCACCACCACAATCACCACCCTGCCGCTCTCCTTACAACTATACCCCTTCACCACCACCACTGTACACCATCACCACTACTACCACAATCATCGTATGGTCCTCCAAGCATCACCACTATCGCTACCTTCTAATTAACCACCACCACCACCACCACCACCACACTTGTCATCATTAATAATATCTTGGTCTGACGTATATTTTTTAATGTCCAAACCACGACAAGGCAATTATTAAAATATAAATCTCGGTTCATACTAATGTTCTAAACTTAGGTTAGATTAGGTCAGAGAGAGAGAGAGAGAGAGAGAGAGAGAGAGGAGAGAGAGAGAGAAAAGAGAGAGAGAGAGAGAGAGAGAGGAAAAGAGAGAGAGAGAGAGAGAGAGAGAGAGGAGAGAGAGAGAGAGAAGAGAGAAAAAGAGAAGAGAGAGAGAGAGAGAGAGAGAGAGAGAGAGAGAGAGAGAGAGAGAGAGAGAGGAGAGAGAGAGAGAGAGAGAGAGAGAGAGAGAGAGAGGAGAGAGAGAGAGAGAGAGAGAGAGAGAGAGGAGAGAGAGAGAGAGAGAGAGAGAGAGAGAGAGAGAGAGAGAGAGATATATTGATATGATATATTTATTTGGCCATGTAGTTTTTGTACATATGAACATATTATATATAGTGATAAAGCCAGGTCCAATAAGCCGAAGCTTTTATAGGACCTGAAAGCTATAATACATAATAACATAGCAAGGGACTGGTCAGGCCATTTTGAAAATATAATATTTTATGGATGATAATATGGAAGTTAACAATAGTAAACCAATCATTTTAAAAAGCATAAAAAAAAAAAATCTTAATAACCATAAAAAAAAAAAACACAATATGACATTTATGGTTGTAAAGAGTTTATAAATTTTCATTGTATTTGTCAAGCATGCTTTTTATCAAGTTATCAAGAGAGAGAGAGAGAGGAGGAGAGAGAGGAGAGAGAGAGAGAGAGAGAGAGAGAGAGAGAGAGAGGAGAAGAGGAGAGAGAGAGAGAGAGAGAGAGAGAGAGAGAGAGAGAGAGAGGAGAGAGAGAGAGAGAGAGAGAGAGAGAGGGGAGAGAGAGAGAGAGAGAGAGAGAGAGAGAGAGAGAGAGAGAGAGGAGGAGAGATGAGAGAGAGAGAGAGAGAGAGAGAGAGAGAGA
>JACEEZ010012694.1:195000-227500 GCA_016584305.1 Chionoecetes opilio | reverse complement strand
TGTGTCTATCTGTCTGTCTATTGGTAGTGGGCCGAAGGGGTCTGCCGAAGGGGTCTGTCTGTGGTTTTTTTTTTTAGCAGCCTATTACCGAGAATTGTAAAAACAAAAGTGGGTTGCGAGAATTGAGGAAGCCTTGATGTAGGGTGATGGGTAATGGGTGTGTGAATGGGTGGGGTGATGGGTGGTATAGGGTGGGTGAGGTGATGGTGGGTGATGGGTGAATGGGTGATGAGGTGTGTGGTGAGGGAATTAAGGTGGGGGGTGATGGGTAATGGGTGAGGATGGTAATGGGTGAGTGAATGGGTGGGTGATGGGTAATGGGTGAGTGAAGGGTGGGGGATTGGGGAGGGGATGGGTCAAGGGTGGGGAATGGGCAATGGGTGAGTGAAGTGGGGGGGGTTGGGCTGTAATGATAAAGGAATGGTGGGGGGATCAGTATTCTACATCCTGATTTCAGGAAGTTAGTAAGGGGTATTGGATGAGCCCACAGGTGGTGGCGAAGCCCCACCAATAGCCCTCTGCAGGAGTAGACCAAGAAAGTCCAGCCCGTAGAGGCGACTTTCGGCTAGATATTAATAAAAGCGAAAAGTGTGTGGTCTGTCGTTGGGAGCTGTGTGTGGTGTGTGGTATAGGTCCGCCCCCCGTGGGCGGAATCCATCATATACCATATTTTTGTGAACCAGGTGACCAGGGGGAAGGTCATGAGCAGTATGAGATGATCGAGTCATTTTTTTTTTTTTTTAGGAGCTAATTAGCGATGATGTGAAAAAAAGTGGGTGTGTGGAGGAATTGGGAAGCTTGATGGTAGTGGTGATGGGTAATGGGTGAGTGAATGGGTGGGGGTAATGGGTGTGTGGGGTGATGGGTGAGGGTAATGGGTGGGGGGTGTGGGTGATGGGTGAGGGAATAGATGGGGGTGGTGATGGGTAATGGGTGAGTGAATGGGTGTGTGGTGATGGGTAATGGGTGAGTGAATGGGTGGGGGGTGATGGGTAATGGGTGAGTGAATGGGTCGGGGGTGATGGGTAATGGGTGAGTGAATGGGTTGGGGGTGATGTGAATGGGTTGGCGTTAATACATACATTTCTACATCCATGATTTCAGGAAAGTTAGAAGGGGCTATCTGGAGAGTCTGTGTTTGGTGGGCCGAAGGCCCACCAATAGCCCTCCGTAGGAGCTAGCCAAAAAGTCCGCCCGGAGGGCGGCTTTGCGGCTAGTATATAAATAAGATCCAGGTATTTTCACATAATTTATTAAAGCATCTCTTAGGTGATTATTAGGAGTATATTATTGTACCCCTATTAAGGGTATATCATATCCTATATAATAACATCCGTGGGGCGCTGAGGGGTAAGTATGAACAAAATGCTAATTTTGGTTCTAATTAACGTTTCGGCAATCTTACATTAGGCATCAGCAGCCTAAAAACAGAAATAATTCATAAAATATGTTAAAATAATGAAAATATACAAACAATATATTTAAATATAAATAAATAAAATAATAATTTAACATATTTTATGAATTATTTCTGTTTTTAGGCTGATGGCTAATGTTCGCCAAGACAGGCGAAACGTTCCATATAAAGATTCAAGATGCTTATACCAGCGCTGGTTTTAATCTGTATTAATATATATATATATATTATATATATATAAATATATATATATATATATATATATATATATATATATATATATATATATATATATATATATATATATATATTATCATAAGTGATTTAGTAAATAATATATAAATTTACTACCACAAAGTTCTTTACCTCTATTTTTGCAATATATGCAGAGAAAATATCACATAATTGGTTTGCGGATTTGCGGACTTGCGAGCTTCAAAAAATTTGTGGACTTCCGGTTGCGGAACGTAAGGATTGGGGTTTGTGGATTTGCGTTTGCGGAAGTGAATTTTCGTTTGCGGTGCCCACCTTTGACACACACAGACACAGACACAGACACAGACACCACACACCACACACACACACACACACACACCTGCTTATATACCACAGCAAAACAGATGCAACCATGTTTTCCTTGACCAAAACGAGAAAAAATATGTTACGGTTGTACAATATTCTTGGATGACCAGCAGAGTCAAGATCTATATTTAGCCCCTTGCCTCTTGCCTCGCCAGGCACTGCAGGGCGATCTATCAGTGTTATAGAGAACTGGATTAGGGCGAGAGGGAGGTATGAAGGAAGGGAGGGAGGGAGGGAAGAGGTGCCGTAAAGTGTTACTACTGACGGAGGCACCACAACCCACCAGCCAGGCAACTCTCTCTCTCTCTCTCTCTCGCTCTGTGTCTGTTTTTCTCTCTCTCTCTGTGTCTCTGTTTGGTTTTTTCTCTCTCTCTGTGTATGTCTCTGTCTCTCTCACTGTCTCTATCTCTCTCTCTCTCTCTCTCTCTCTTTGTGTCTGTCTGTTTTTTTTCTTCTCTCTTCTCTCTTTCTTTCTCTCTGTCTGTCTGTTTTTCTCTCTCTGTCTGTGTCTGGGTTTTCTCTCTCTCTCTCTCTCTCTCTCTCTCTCTCTCTCTCTCTCTCTCTCTCTCTCTCTCTCTCTCTCTCTCTCTCTCTCTCTCTCTCTCTCTCTCTCCGTCAGGCTGCTCGCGGGGCTCTCAACTAATTCTTTAAGAGAGAGAACACAAAATAATTGCCTCAGAATGAAGAGCTCTCATTAACATTCCGCACGCGGCTCACTTTTCACCGTAATCACATTAGGAAGTGAAAGCCGCGACAAGACGAGACAGGCGGGTGAGTGACCACTAACTCACCATTAACTCACCACTACTCACCACTACCCTCACTGCCTCCCCTCCCTCCCTTTATAGCTGTCACCATCACGTCACCACTACTCACCACTACCTTCACACCGCCACTACCTTCCTTATAGCTGTCACCATCCCGTCACCACTCCACTAACTCACCACTACCCTCACTATACCTCCCCTCCCTACCTTATACCACTCACCATCACGTCACCACTTCACTACCCCCAAGCAACCCACACCACACTACAACCACATCTACCACAGTTACCACACCCCCACTGCCTCCCCCTCCCTACCAACACACAACAAACACTACTAACACATCTACCACAGTTACCACACCACCACTACCACGCCTTCCCCTCAAAGCAACCTACACCACAACACTACAACCACATCTACCAGTTACCACACCACCACTACCACGCTTCCCCTCCAATCACACCACAACACTACTACCACATCTACCACATCACCACTAACACGCCACCCCCACAACAAGATAAACCCGCCCAACCCGCCCAAGACCACAACACTACTACCACATCTACCACACCACCACTAACACGCCCACACCCACAACAAGACAAACCCGCCCAACCCGCCCAAGACCACACCTTTCCCGCCACATTGACGTCCACTTTCCGCCAGTCTGCGAGAGTCCCGCCGCGGTTGTTGTCCCACACAGGCGCAACATTCTCGCTGTGGACGGAATGCGGCTTTCTCCCCTAGTGTGTTGCTTCCTGGGCGAGTAACAGAGGCCGCGGGGCACAGGGCACGCAGGGAGGGGGGAGACGAGGTATAGGGTGGTAAATGATTGGAACATAGGGTGGTAAAGGATTGGAATGGACTCAGTAGACAGGTAGTTAGTGCGGAGTCATTATAGGGAGCTTTAAAGGGAGGCTAGATAAATTCATGGATGGGGATGAAAGGTGGATGTAGGTAGTGTTAGGTAACAGGAACTACCACGTGAAGATCTCACGGCCTCTTGTAGCTTCCTTATTTTCTTATGTTCTTATTTATAGTTTATTTTTTGACTTAATTGATTATTCTGACTTAATAGGGACATTACTATCTCTGGACGCTCTTAACTTACTGACACCTATCCTTTACAAGCACAATCACTGTATTATGAACACCTAGGCTTTATAGACACTCTAATTGCTACCTGCACCCTTCACGCCCAGATCTTTCCTTTGCTATATATAATCATCCGTTGTTAGCCATAATATAACGATAAGTAACTTGATATAGCAAATTATTTAGTAGACAAGGATACTAAACAGGTCATATCTAGAGAGTATTGCTTATATTCATTAAAATCGTCGACTGGTACCCAAGTTACAATGGAAATGACGTTCTGTGTCTCAAAGGGTTAATGAGGCGGGTAAGGATGAGGACACACTTGCCACAACAAACATTCACATCCAGGACTACTGAGGGCGAATAACAAATAAACTTGTAATATTAACTTATAAATAATAAACTTGTCTCACCGCTATCACGAACACAACACACTATTATACCCCCTATTATATTAACACACTATTGTACCTATTATAACACTCACTCACTCACTCACTCACTCACTCACTCACTCACTCACTCACTCACTCACTCACTCACTCTCTCTGTCTCTCACTCACTCACTCACTCTCTCTCTGTCTCTCACTCACTCACTCACTCTCTCTCCCTCTCTCTCTCTCTCTGAAGCTGATTTACTCTAGGTGAATAAAAAGGAAAACACAAACATCTTGGGTAGTTAGTGTACGTGTGTCTGTATGCACGACGTTGGACTGTTGTGGTCGGTGGTCATCTGTCTTGAGGCGGTGAGAAGGAGCTTTCACTGGACTGAGAGGGGAGGGGAAGGAGGGGGAGGGGAAGGGAGGGGAGGGGAGAAGAAGAGTATAGTAACAGAAGGTGGGGAAGAGGGAGGAATGAGGGGAGGGGAAGGGAGGGGAGAACAACAGGTGAGGGGAAGACGGGAGGGAAGGAGGGAGGGAGAGTGGGAAGGGAGGAGAGGAGAGTATAGGTGAAGGGAGGGATGGAAGGAGGAAGGGAGATAGTGAAGGAAGGGTAGGAAGAAAAGGAAGGAGAGAAAAGAAGTTCAGAGGAAAAGGAGTGACAGAAGGAAGGAAAGGAGAGAGGGATAAAGACATGGAGGGACGGAGGGAAGAGAATAGAATAGAAGAGAATAGAAGAGAATAGAAGAATAATAGAAGAGAAAGAGAATAGCAGGACTAGAATAGAGGGAATGCAAGAGTTGAGTGGAGAGAAATAGACAAGACGAGGAAGAAGAGATAGAGTTAATACAGGTTTTGATGGTGACGAGAAGAGAAGAGAAGAGAAATGAGTAAAAACTGAAGGAAAGCAAAGAAGAAGAAGAAGAAGAGAAGAGAGGAGGATAAAGGGTGTGGCTCATCATGTGTGTGTGTGTGTGTGTGTGTGTGTGTGTGTGTGTGTGTGTGTGTGTGTGTGTGTGTGTGTGTGTGTGTGTGTGTGTGTGTGTGTGTGTGTGTTTGGCTTCTCATGCACCGCCTTGCCTGATCGCTTTCTCGGAGGGGGGGAAGGGAAAGCAAAAGTTTTCTATCCCCCCCTCCCTTCCTGTAACTCCCCCTTCCCGTCCTGTACCCCCCCTCCCCCCCTCAACACATCCACCCCTTCCATCACCTCCTCTCCCACCCCCTACCCACGAAGCCTGTCCCCTCCTTCCCCATCCTTTCTTCCCCATGAACCCTTGTGCGCTCTCTCTCTCTCTCTCTCTCTCTCTTTCTCTCTCTCTCTCTCTCTCTCTACCCGTCAGGGTGGCAAGGTTGGTAGAGACGTGAGTTCGCAATGTGCAGCGTCCCTGTGCATTCGGTCAGCGGTTCGAGTCCGCCTAGTTCGTGCTGACGTGGCGGCGCTTTGTATAGTCAATAACCTTGTAGTTGGTACTTGCAAAGTGTCTAGATAGGATGAAAATCTTCTCTCTTATCTCTCTCTCTCTCTCTCTCTCACTCTCTCTCTCTCTCTCTCTCTCTCTCTCTCTCTCGCTCAATTAAGCATTAGGTGGCAGCCTGCGCGTGGTAACCTGCATTGCAAGTGCATAAAGTTTGTTTGTTTGTCTGTTTTGTATGTGTTTTTTGGGGGGGAGGAGGAGGAATATACAAATGAATACAAAGGAAGAACATGCAACAACAACCCTACTGGGCCAAATGAGGCAAAAAAGAGGAGGAGGAGGAGGAGGAGGAAGAGGAGGAGGAGGAGGAGGGGCGTGTGGGAGGGCTCAGACAGACGTGCCCCCAGCCTGGTCATGCTATAAATAGTCGACCGTGACACACTTTTCCCTGACCCTCCCGTGTTACTGTTAGGCTGAGCAACACGCCGTCTGCCACCACCTATGCCAGACACAGGGGTGCTGGGGGGGAAAGGGGGGAAGGGGGGTTCATGGAAGGGAGAGGGAGGAAAGGGGGAAAAAGGGGGGGCTCATGGAGGGGAGAGAGGGAGGAAAGGGGTGTTGAAGGGTCGAGGGAGAGGCTGGAGACGTGTTCTACCTCGTCCTCTCCAGGCGATGCTGTGCCCTGCATATACCTGCTCCACCTCCACCACCACCACCACCACCACCACCACCACCACCCACCACCACCACACACACCACCACCACACACTTGCCATCACCACCACCACCACCACACACACCACCACCACCACCACCACCACCACACCACCACCGTCACACCATCACCACCACCACCACCGCCACACCATCACCGCCACCACCACACACCACCACCACACACTTGCCCATCACCACCACCACCACACACTTGCCCATCACCACCACCACCACACACTTGCCCATCACCACCGCCACCACCACCACACACCACCACCACCACCACCACCACCACCACCACCACCACCGCCACACCACCATCACCACACACCACCACACACATTGCCCATCACCACCGCCACCACCACCACCACCACACACTTGCCCACCACCACCACCACCACCACCACCACCCCACCACCGCCACACCACCACCACCACACACTTGCCCAACGCCACCCGGAGCGCTGTGGCGGTGTGCTTGATTACCTTCTCTTGTACTCATTACTGTGAGGTGAACAGTCGGTGTGGTGTTACTGCACTCACTCGCACCATTACAGAGACCAACCATTGTGACCCCGATGCTTCACCTCCCCCCCCAATAAAAGTGTTATATGCCTCATTATGTCTTCTAAGGAGGATTTTAACCTATCGCGGTAAGATTGACAAAATTGGTGATGGTGTAATGCAGTGACGAACCCAGGGGGGGGGGGTCAAGGGAGTCATGCCCCCCTCTGAAATTTCCTTCCTTGTAAGAAATCAGAATACACTAACAGTCGGTTCAAAGAAATATTACAGGTTCTCGCGATGTGGCCGAGTCACCTGCCCGTGTTCACCTGTGCCTTGATGTGGTGGCGCTTATGCTTCACGTAATGCCTTGGTCAAGCATCTTAACACTACCAAAACTATTGCTTCAGCAGCAGAAACAAGAAATAAGGCCTGAAAAGGGAATCAGCGGATAGCAAAAAAAACAAAACACCCGGAGGCTATATAGGGAGAAATCTGGCAGCTTTAATATACTGGTAGGCGGGAAGAAAAAAAATCTGCTCACCCCCCCCCTCCCGAAAAAAAATCCTGGTAGCGCCCCTGGTGACGCAAACGTAAACAAGGAACTCAACAACAACAGTCGCGCTTAGACTCAAGGTGACCAAAATACGCGCGTCAGATATATTTGTCCCGACTTCACCCCTTGAGGCCCTGACGTAATTTTCATTGCAATATAACCACCATTCAACGATTGTAATGAACATAAGCAATATTACATAGATATGACCTGTTTAATATCCTTGTCCCTTAGCTAATTTGGTTTATTTAGATACTTTTTCGTAGTTTTATGGCTAATAACAGACGATTTCATATAGCAAAGGAAAGATCTGGGCGTGAAGAGGTTAAACGTGTGTGTGATGGTCGACGAGGCAATGTCCCTGGCCGCAACACAAGCCACCACCCTGCAGTGTTGTAGTAATTGAATAGTGTTTTGTTTAATATGTTGAATACTTGCAAATCCTTCTTTTTCAGCTTCTTTTGGCTTTTTTTTAGCAGCTTCAGTGTGTGTGTGATGGTCGCCGAGGCATATGTCCCTGGCCGCAACACAAGCCCCGCAGTGTTGCCAGCCAGGGTCCAGGCACCACCCTTCACCGCCCTCCGTATGCAGGGTGTGAGCGCATCACTACTAACAATGTGCGGCTGCTCAATGAAAGTAATCCTGAGCATATTAAGCACACAACAGAACACCACTATACTACTAACCTAACCTAACCCATTAAACAAACAGAACACCACTATACTACTAACCTAACCTAACCCATTAAGCAAACAGAACACCACTATACTACTAACCTAACCTAACCCATTAAACAAACAGAACACCACTATACTGCTAACCTAACCTAACTTAACCTAACCCATTAAACAAACAGAACACCACTATACTACTAACCTAACCTAACTTAACCTAACCCATTAAACAAACAGAACACCACTATACTACTAACCTAACCTAACCTAACCCATTAAACAAACAGAACACCACTATACTACTAATCTAACCTAACCTAACCCATTAAACAAACAGAACACCACTTATACTACCTAACCTACCTAACCTAACTAACCTAACCTAAGGAGGGCATCCGTTTTACACAGGGGGAGAGAGAGAGAGAGAGAGAGAGAGAGAGAGAGAGAGGAGAGAGAGGAGAGGAGAGGAGAGAGAGAGAGAGAGAGAGGAGAGAGAGGAGGGGAGAGAGAGGAGAGAGAGAGAGAGGAGAGAGAGAGAGAGAGAGAGTGAGCACATAATCACTCACATTCTTCATTTGTTTCTTAATCCACTAATGACACGTCGATGAGGCAATGAGCGGCTTCTGTGTCGCTATTAATAGAAGCGGGTCGGCCTTAACAGTGACGGCGGCTAGACGGGCGGTCGTAACAGGGGGGGGGGGGATTGGAGGGGCGCAGAGAAGAGGAGGGGGGTAGAGGGGAGGGGATTGGAGGGGCGCAGAGAAGGGGAGGGGGGAAGAGGGGAAGGAAGGGGGTTAGAAGACACTTCGTAACAGAGGCAGAGAGGAGGGGAGGGGAAGGGAAGGGGAGGGAGAGAAGGGGAAGGGAAGGGGCAGGCAGAAGGGGAAGGGAGGGAAGGGGCTGAAAGACACACCTCCCCTGCCGCACCCCTTCATTTGTCACCTCTCCCCTCTTATAGCGATGTAGGGCGGGGGAAGTGTGACGAATGAGGGAAGGTGCCAGGGAGGGGATGAGGCGTGGCTGCTGAAGGAGAGGGAAAGGTACGGCAGGAAAATATTGATGAAGAATGAGGACCGGGAGAATTAGGAATAAAGGTAAGACTATAAAGGTAAATAAAGGTAAATAAAGGTACAGGTCAGGTAAATATAGGTAAGAATGGGGGATAGGAAGGAATGGAGGAGTAGAGAAGGATGCCAGGGATCAATCTGGTGGTAACATACAGGGAGAAGGGGGGGGGGAGAGAGAGAGAGAGAGAGAGAGAGAGAGAGAGAGAGAGAGAGAGAGAGAGAGAGAGAGAGAGAGAGAGAGAGAGAGAGAGAGAGAGAGAGAGAGAGAGAGAGAGAGAGAGAGAGAGAGAGAGAGAGAGAGAGAGGAGAGAGAGAGAGAGAGAGAGAGAGAGAGAGAGAGAGAGCAGTTGGTTGGACAGAAAGGATTCATCTGTCTATTATGAGTCTTTTCCATGAAGGCACATAGGCAAGAAATCAGGCAACATCAGGCACATCAATACATCAGGCAACATACAGGCGTCAGTACATCAGACACATACAGGCAACATCAATACATCAGGCAAGAAGTATGACCCGTGTGGCACCTCTGCTGACCCCCATACAACTGTCTCGCTCCTGCCCCTCATTTCTTTATGGGCATCACAGGTCAAGGGAGGTCAAAGGCTTACGGTAATATGGTGTAAGAGGAAACAAATGCAGCCACCATATAGGCGCTGTAAAGAAAGGTCAAACGGGGCCAAGGTGACGCATCTGTGAGGGTTCCCGAAGTGGTGGTGGTGGTGACCTGTTGACCTCCTTCCCACACAAGGGCTCGGGGGTCATCGTACGGCATCAGGTTGTATCTCGTCACCTTGAATGTTTCACCCCAACCTGGAAGTCTGGGTTCATGAGGATCGCGCATTACTAAACTGTGAAGAGTCTCGGGTTTGTCAGGACATGATTGGTATTACATCTCAACAACAGACGCTGACAACACTCCACACTTCAGAAAGCACTTCGAACACACTGCAGAAAAATATAGTCTCCCCTCAACCTGCTAGTCTGGGTTCAGGAGCATTGCGCATTACCAAGGTGTGAAGAGTCCATGATCAAAAGAGTACTATTTAGGGTACCTGGAACTGTCGTCGATAGGAACACTCACCGACATCGACGAGTGTTCCTATTTTTCACGACGGCGAGTCGTGCCATTACCCGTGTTTCTGCATTCAGGGATTAAATACCAACAATAGCCTGAATAGTTAGGCTAGGTTATGTGGTTACGTTAGGTTAGGTTAGATTCCTTTTTCAGATATTACAAGTTGAAATGTCGCCGAAAATTTACACGTCGGCGAGTGTTCCTATCGGCGACAGTTCCATAAACCCTATTTAGCAACTACTATTAGATCACGGAAGAAAACTGCTAGACAACTACAAGATGTGAAGAGTCGCAGGTTTGCCAAGACAGGATCGCCATCTAGACCAATTCGAGAGAACTGGAACCCAAAATGCCAGGGGTCGCTGGCAGTTTTAACTCACTTTTTTGATAATAAGTTGGTCTACTGGAAAACAAAATATGGGCTTATTCCACTGCACTTAAAACACAAAAGTATAATATTAAGAACGATTTTCTTCTATATGTATATTGTATAGAAGCCTGATTCTGTAAAACATTGTATATAACCAAATAACCAAGGAGGTTATAGTTGAGGAGGCGAGGTAAATGCTACTCTATGATATTATATAGTCAATAACGAATGTTTAGAAGTTATCTATACCTAGGCAGTCATATTTTCCTGTTATTATTGTGTATCAATCAGATAGAAAGCCTGGAAGTGCAATGAGTCGACGCGTGAAGTCGTAATGTTTTGATTCAATCTCCCCGCCACAATCTCCCCGCCCACCACTCCCCGCCGCGGCACGTCGCCTCCACAATTATAACTTACATTGTCGCAGCAACAAGCCGATTTCGGCATTCTTTATTCTTCGTTTTCCCAAGGCATTGCTTATTGTATTTTGACAAGCGTTTGCCAGACGCAGCAGTACTGTCTTAGAAAACAGTGTGAACATCGCCCAAATTTTACATGCCACAATATACATGTAAAAAATATATTAAGCTTTGCTACTCGAGGCGAGTAATTTGCATTAAATTGCTATTATAGAACGTTCCATCGTAATGCATGTCATCCATATAATTAGTAGAACAACAGAAGAACTATATTTTTTTGTATTCAGATGCGGTGCATCAATGTTTATCGCGAAACTAATTTATGAAAAATATTAGTCGCGGAGCCAAAACACAGTAGACCAACCTTTGAGTTAAAACTGCCAGCGACCACTGGCATTTCTCGAGTTTCAGATCATTGGAATTGACTACCATCCTCTGCGCCTGCTCATTCAAGACTGACGACCTGATTGGGTTTGAGGCTGACCCCTAAACTTCCTTTAACGTCACGAGCACCAGAGAACATTTTAGTTTGGCCGTGGAGAGACCTGATAATAGTCAATTGATCTAGATCGCCATTACAGCTCAACAACAGACGCCTGCCAACCCCTCCGCTCGGGATTGAAGAAAACTGCTATTTAGATCATGGAAGAAAACTGCTATTTAGATCATGGGAGAAAACTGCTATTTAGATCATGGGAGAAAACTGCTATTTAGATCATGGAAGAAAACTGCTATTTAGACCATGGAAGAAAACTGCTATTTAGACCATGGAAGAAAACTGCTATTTAGACCATGGAAGAAAACTGCTATTTAGACCATGGAAGAAAACTGCTATTTAGATCATGGAAGAAAAATGCTATTTAGATCATGGAAGAAAACTGCTATTTAGATCATGGAAGAAAACTGCTATTTAGATCATAGAAGAAAACTGCTATTTAGACCATGGAAGAAAACCGCTATTTAGACCATGGAAGAAAACTGCTATTTAGACCATGGGAGAAAACTGCTATTTAGACCATGGAAGAAAACTGCTATTTAGACCATGGGAGAAAACTGCTATTTAGACCATGGAAGAAAACTGCTATTTAGACCATGGAAGAAAACTGCTATTTAGACCATGGGAGAAAACTGCTATTTAGACCATGGAAGAAAACTGCTATTTAGACCATGGAAGAAAACTGCTATTTAGACCATGGAAGAAAACTGCTATTTAGACCATGGAAGAAAACTGCTATTTAGATCATGGAAGAAAACTGCTATTTAGACCATGGAAGAAAACTGCTATTTAGATCATGGAGAAAAACTGCTATTTAGACCATGGAAGAAAACTGCTATTTAGACCATGGAAGAAAACTGCTATTTAGACCATGGAAGAAAACTGCTATTTAGATCATGGAAGAAAACTGCTATTTAGACAATGGAAGAAAACTGCTATTTAGACCATGGAAGAAAACTGCTATTTAGATCATGGAAGAAAACTGCTATTTAGATCATGGAAGAAAACTGCTATTTAGACCATGGAAGAAAACTGCTATTTAGATCATGGAAGAAAACTGCTATTTAGACCATGGAAGAAAACTGCTATTTAGACCATGGAAGAAAACTGCTATTTAGACCATGGAAGAAAACTGCTATTTAGATCATGGAAGAAAACTGCTATTTAGACCATGGAAGAAAACTGCTATTTAGACAATGGAAGAAAACTGCTATTTAGACCATGGAAGAAAACTGCTATTTAGATCATGGAAGAAAACTGCTATTTAGATCATGGAAGAAAACTGCTATTTAGACCATGGAAGAAAACTGCTATTTAGATCATGGAAGAAAACTGCTTTTTAGACCATGGAAGAAAACTGCTATTTAGACATGGAAGAAAACTGCTATTTAGATCATGGAAGAAAACTGCTATTTAGATCATGGAAGAAAACTGCTATTTAGACCATGGAAGAAAACTGCTATTTAGATCATGGAAGAAAAACTGCTATTTAGACAATGGAAGAAAAGCTATAGACTGGAGAAACTCATTTAGACCATGGAAGAAAACTGCTATTTAGACCATGGAAGAAAACTGCTATTTAGATCATGGAAGAAAACTGCTATTTAGACCATGGGAGAAAACTGCTATTTAGACCATGGGAGAAAACTGCTATTTAGACCATGGAAGAAAACTGCTATTTAGACTATGAAAGAAAACTGCTATTTAGATCATGGAAGAAAACTGCTATTTAGATCATGGAAGAAAACTGCTATTTAGACCATGGGAGAAAACTGCTATTTAGACCATGGAAGAAAACTGCTATTTAGACCATGGAAGAAAACTGCTATCTAGACCATGGAAGAAAACTGCTATTTAGACCATGGAAGAAAACTGCTATTTAGACCATGGAAGAAAACTGCTATTTAGATCATGGAAGAAAACTGCTATTTAGACCATGGAAGAAAACTGCTATTTAGACCATGGGAGAAAACTGCTATTTAGACCATGAAAGAAAACGGCTATTTAGATCATGGAAGAAAACTGCTATTTAGATCATGGAAGAAAACTGCTATTTAGATCATGGAAGAAAACTGCTATTTAGACCATGGAAGAAAACTGCTATTTAGATCATGGAAGAAAACTGCTATTTAGACCATGGAAGAAAACTGCTATTTAGACCATGGAAGAAAACTGCTATTTAGACCATGGAAGAAAACTGCTATTTAGATCATGGAAGAAAACTGCTATTTAGATCATGGAAGAAAACTGCTATTTAGATCATGGAAGAAAACTGCTATTTAGACCATGGAAGAAAACTGCTATTTAGACCATGGAAGAAAACTGCTATTTAGATCATGGAAGAAAACTGCTATTTAGATCATGGAAGAAAACTGCTATTTAGACCATGGAAGAAAACTGCTATTTAGACCATGGAAGAAAACTGCTATTTAGACCATGGAAGAAAACTGCTATTTAGATCATGGAAGAAAACTGCTATTTAGACCATGGAAGAAAACTGCTATTTAGATCATGTTTTAGTTTCGGGTTTTCCAGGACATGATCGCCATTACACCTCAACAACAGACGCCTGCATCCCAACACTCACTTCAGAACTAAAAACTCTTTCCACAGGTTCTCAGAAACAAAACGTGACGTGAAATTCTGAATGTAAAATGTTTTCCTTCTTTTTGGGATTTACGAGAAATGTTGCAGCAAGAACGATTGAGGGAGTTACGTGAGGGGCTTTCTCGAGTATGTGCTGAGCAGAACAATTACTCTTTTCAATGCAGGGGACGAGATCAACGACCTTCCGGCGACAGCAACGTGAGCAAAATATGACCTCAAAGTTTCAATTGTTGAATATTGCATGCGTGTGTAAGGCTAGGATGTCAGTCAACAGGAGTCAGTTTTGTTATTGGGACCTGGCGGGGTGATGCGGCATAAATGACAACAGACAGATCGGTGCACAGGTGAGCCGGCAGCATATTTACCAAGTCTATGGGAGTACATATGTGGTTTCCGAGTGGAGACGCTTGGCTGTAGCTCCGAAACTAACCATAGGATTTTCTCGGAAATACCCTCATTGTGATTCCCACACAAAGTTTCCATTCTATCATAATGTCATTCTATCAAATGACATCTTCCCTAACCTACCATAACCTAACGTAATGTAAGATGACGTCCTCGCCCGTGGTGGCGCAGGCAGGATTTTCATAGTGACGCCTGTGGCTCATGCCGCCCCCCTGTGTCCTCCGATGCACTCGCAATCTCAGGGACCGCCGCCACTCACCTGGGGAAGACAAGAGAGAGGGAGTTATCATGTGTGCGCGCCTGCCATTCAAAACAACAACAACAACAACAACAACAACAACACCATGCAGTACGAACTCAATGGCTTGAACATAATGCGGTAAAGAACATTTGTCAAGGCTTAAAGTTCATAACAACAACATTATCTCCCTGATTTCAACATCGTAAAATTGCGAAAGTAGGTTAAAGATGAAGAACTACCGTAGTAGGTTTTCTTTGACTTAACTAGACGCACTTATTTATGCATGACAAAAGAAAAGACAAATTTGTACTTCAAAAGTATCATGCTATTTTTTTTTTTGAGAATTAACAACACTTACCAAATAGAAAAAAAAAAGAAAGAGCACTGAGAGAGAGAAGAGAGAGAGGGAGAGGAGGGAGAGAGAGAGCGATGTGAGAGAGGAGAGAGAGAGAGAGAGAGAGAGAGAGAGAGAGAAGGAGAGAGAAGGGAGAGGAGGAGAGAGAGGAGGAGAGAGAGGGAAGAGAGAGAGGAGAGAGGAGAGAGAGAGAGAGAGAGAGAAGAGAGAGAAGAGAGAGAGAGAGGAGAGAGAGAGAGAGAGAAGAGGAGAGAGAGAGAGAGAGAGAGAGAGAGAAGAGAGAGAGAGAGACAGAGAGAGAGAGACTTTATCCACTTATTTATCCCCGTAATTTCAGTATTACCTCCGCCAAGAAGGTTGATTCAAATGAAGAATAAAATGTACAAATGTAATGAAATATAAAAATTATGAATAAATGACACATAACGAGGACATGTGATGTAAACGACAGGTACACATCACCTCAAATAACCTAAACAATAGAAAATAAACCTAAAATAACCTAAAATGAACCTCAAATAACCTCAAACCAAAGAAAATGAACCTCAAATAACCAAAAATGAACCTCAAATAACCTTAAATACCCTAAAACAAAATAAAATAAACCTAAAATAACCTAAAATGAACCTCAAATAACCTAAAACCAAAGAAAATAAACCTCAAATAACCTAAAATGAACCTCAAATAACCTAAAACAAAAAAAATAAACCTAAAATAACCAAAAATGACCTCAAATAACCTCAAACAATAGAAAATAAACCTAAAATGAACCTCAAATAAAATAAAAGAAACCTAAAATAACCAAAAATGAACCTCAAATAACCTCAAACAAAATAAAATAACCCTCCCCCTCCCCTTACACCTCCCCCAATGTACATGAGGGGACATGCTTTTTTTCTTCTTTTTTGATGACACTAAACGTGTTCGTGTTTCCTTCTTAGATCTCATGGGCGGAAAAGAACACTTTGCACGAACCGGAAGATTACTGTTATCATTATCGCCACTGCTATCATCATCATCCTTAACCTTGATTCTGATAGCGGCACCGGATTCTGCTTTCTCTAGACTTGCCGCATCACAACCCAACGGGAACTACATGACATGATTGATGGAGAGAAAGAAAGTAAGGAATGAAGGAACTGGTTTGCCCGGAAGTGTTGGCAGGAAGGCAGGAAGGTAGGGAGGTATACGCAGGCAGGCAGGCAGGCAGGTGGGGAGGTATACGCAGGCAGGCAGGCAGGCAGACAGGTAGGTAGGCAGGCAGGCAGGCAGACAGACAGGCAGACAGGCAGGCAGGCAGGCAGGCAGGGAGGCAGGCAGGCGGCAGGCAGGCAGGCAGACAGGCAGGCAGGCAGGCAGGCAAGTAGGTAGGTAGGCAGGCAGACAGGCAGGCAGAGATAGAGAGGTGATGAAGGGAAAGTAAGGAAAGGTGTTGCCTGGAGAAAGCTAATGAAAAGCAATGCCCCTGGGTAGGATGAATGCTGAAGCAGAGAAAGGAGGAAAAGATTGACGGCAGAAGGCAAGGCAGCAATCAGTGAGGCGTCTAACCCGTGTCAGTACAAGAGGCGGGAAGGGAAGAGGAAAGAAATGCAAAAAAATAGCGATCAAACAAATGTATAAATGAATTTATTTGCCGTTGTGTGTTTGTGTTTGTGTTTGTGTTTGTGTTTGTGTTTGTGTTTGTGAGAGAGAGAGAGAGAGAGAGAGAGAGAGAGAGAGAGAGAGAGAGAGAGAGAGAGAGAGAGAGAGAGAGAGAGAGAGAGAGAGAGAGAGAGAGAGAGAGAGAGAGAGAGAGAGAGAGAGAGAGAGTCTGTGTGTGTGTAACTTGTCTAAACTTTCCTCAGATGTCCTTGCTCTGGCAAAATATTATTCATGACACCACCACCACCACCACCACCACCACCACCACCAACAACAGACTTACATCCTCCTCCTCCTCCTCCTCATTCCTCACTGCATATCCTTAACCTTATCTCGTAAATTTTATTCTAGACGCTACAAATATTACTGGAGTTGGAAGAGGAGGTGAGAGGAAGGACACGGCAGCAGGGAGAGTGACAAGGGTGAGAAAGGGTGACAAGATAATGGAGGGCGAGTGAAAGGCAGAGGCTATGCAAGAGGGAAGAGAAGTGCCAAAAGTGGTGCTAAAAAGAAATGACCAGAAGATGATAAGAGAGAAAAAGATGTAAGAGAGGGTGAAAAGGTACTAGATAATAATTGAGAGAAAGGAAGAGAGAGGGAAGAGAGAGGGAAGAGAAGTAGTAAGACAGGTGATGGAAAAAGAAAAGACCAGAGAAAGGGAAGGAGAAAAAGGAGAGAAAGGGAAGGCAGGGGGAGAGAGGGGAAAGAGGTGAGTAGGATGCCTGGGATGGGGTGAGAGAGGGTCCTGGCAGGGGTTGGGGGAGGATGAGGGGAGGATAAGGGCAAGGTGAAACTATTATTTGTTTACCAATAACAAAAGGGGAACATAAAAGGCTTTGATAATTACCTGAAACTTATATGAAAGATTATAAAGTCAGAATTCGTTTAGTTTTAAGTTTGTCTGTCTGTCTGTCTCACATTCTGTCTGTCTGTCTGTCTGTCTTTCTCTCGCTCTCTCTCTCTCTCTCTCTCTCTCTCTCTCTCTCTCTCTCTCTCTCTCTCTCTCTCTCTCTCTCTCTCTCTCTCTCTCTCTCTCTTCTCATCCACACTAATTAGTGAACGAAAGATGAAGATGATGGACTATAAAGCAATTCAACACACACACACAGGTAAACACACATACACACACTCACACACATTAGGGTACTCCGTAGTGTAGTGGTTAGCACGCTCGGTTCACCATCGAGAAATCCCGGGTTCGATACCCTGGCGGACCGGAGACAGATGGCCTGTTTCCTTGAAACCCGAGTCACTGTCCACCCAGCAGTGAATGTAGGGAATGTGTTACATTCATGTGTTCATTTTACAAGGTGTTAGCCGGGGGTTTGTGACCCGCCTCCCAGGGTGATGGCTTCGGCCAATACTAAGAATGAATGACTTGAAGGTTGACGGACAGACGGTGATATGGAGACGGGGCCATACGAGTGTAGCTCAGGCCCTGTAAAATACAACTAAATGAATACACACACACACACACCTGTGTGTGTGTGTGTTCCCCTCGGGAAACTCCGTAGTGTAAGGGTTAGCACGCTCAGCTCACAACCGAGAAGTCCCGGGTTCGATCCCCGGGCGGAGCGAAGCCAGACGGGCGGTCTTCTTAAAAACCCGAGCCCCTGTCCACCCAGCAGTGAATGGGTACCGGGTGTTAGCCGGGGGTTTGTGACCCGCCTCCCGGGGTGGTGGCTTCGGCCAACACTAAGGATGAATGAGAAAAACAAATGTTGATATGGAGACGGGGCCATACGAGCGTTGCTCTGGCCCTGTAAAATACAACTAGATGAAAAAGATGAATACACACACACACACAGCCTCCCCGCGACCACCCTGGGAGTGTGTCGCCATGTGGCCGTGACAAAGCGACTCTCACGGCGGTGTCGTGTAATGGCGCGCCGGGGGAGCTTTATGTCTCATTCCCTTGTACCTCACGTTGTCATTCCCTTGTACCTCACGTTGTCATTCCCTTGTACCTCACGTTGTCATTCCCTTGTACCTCACGTTGTCATTCCTTTGTACCTCACGTTGTCATTCCCTTGTATCTCACGTTGTCATTCCTTTGTATCTCACGTTGTCATTCCCTTGTACCTCACGTTGTCATTCCCTTGTACCTCACGTTGTCATTCCCTTGTACCTCACGTTGTCATTCCTTTGTACCTCACGTTGTCATTCCCTTGTATCTCACGTTGTCATTCCCTTGTATCTCACGTTGTCATTCCTTTGTACCTAACGTTGTCATTCCCTTGTACCTCACGTTGTCATTCCTTTGTACCTCACGTTGTCATTCCCTTGTATCTCACGTTGTCATTCCTTTGTATCTCACGTTGTCATTCCCTTGTACCTCACGTTGTCATTCCCTTGTATCTCACGTTGTCATTCCTTTGTATCTCACGTTGTCATTCCTTTGTATCTCACGTTGTCATTCCTTTGTATCTCACGCTGTCATTCCCTTGTATCTCACGTTGTCATTCCCTTGTACCTCACGTTGTCATTCCTTTGTATCTCACGTTGTCATTCCTTTGTATCTCACGTTGTCATTCCTTTGTATCTCACGTTGTCATTCCTTTGTATCTCACGCTGTCATTCCCTTGTATCTCACGTTGTCATTCCCTTGTACCTCACGTTGTCATTCCTTTGTATCTCACGCTGTCATTCCCTTGTATCTCACGTTGTCATTCCCTTGTACCTCACGTTGTCATTCCTTTGTATCTCACGTTGTCATTCCTTTGTATCTCACGCTGTCGTTCCCTTGTATCTCACGTTGTCATTCCCTTGTATCTCACGTTGTCATTCCTTTGTATCTCACGCTGTCATTCCCTTGTATCTCACGTTGTCATTCCCTTGTACCTAACGTTGTCATTCCCTTGTATCTCACGTTGTCATTCCTTTGTATCTCACGTTGTCATTCCCTTGTACCTCACGTTGTCATTCCTTTGTATCTAACGCTGTCATTCCCTTGTATCTCACGTTGTCATTCCCTTGTACCTCACGTTGTCATTCCCTTGTATCTCACGTTGTCATTCCTTTGTATCTCACGCTGTCATTCCTTTGTATCTCACGTTGTCATTCCTTTGTATCTCACGCTGTCATTCCCTTGTATCTCACGTTGTCATTCCCTTGTATCTCACGTTGTCATTCCCTTGTATCTCACGTTGTCATTCCGTGCCTGATGAGTGAGTCGACTTTTTCCCGCTTACTCCTTACTTATACCCCACCAACACCCACACACACCCCAAACACACCCTAACACCCACACCCTAACACACCCAAACACACTCTTAACGCACCCTAACAGCACCCTAACCCACTCACACACACACTAACACACCCTAATATGTTTACCTACAGTCCAACACACACACACACATACGCCTAAATATATACACACACACACCCTTACACCTCCTCCCCCACCCCCCCCCACCCACCCCCTTTTTGCGCTGACCTCACTGGACTCATCACGGTGGCTTCATTCATCACACGGGTTTTTTGTTCTCATGTAACACAAATAGAAAAGATTAAGTCGAAGGACGGGCTATTGTTGGCTATTTTTAATGTAAGGACGGACTATTGTTGGCTATTTTTAATGTAAGGACGGACTATTGTTGGCTATTTTTAATGTAAGGACGGGCTATTGTTGGCTATTTTTAATGTAAGGACGGACTATTGTTGGCTATTTTTAATGTAAGGACGGTATTGTGGCTATTTAATGGAAGGACGGACTATTGTTGGCTATTTTTAATGGAAGGACGGACTATTGTTGGCTATTTTTAATGTAAGGACGGACTATTGTTGGCTATTTTTAATGTAAGGACGGACTATTGTTGGCTATTTTTAATGTAAGGACGGGCTATTGTTGGCTATTTTTAATGTAAGGACGGACTATTGTTGGCTATTTTTAATGTAAGGACGGGCTATTGTTGGCTATTTTTAATGGAAGGACGGACTATTGTTGGCTATTTTTAATGGAAGGACGGACTATTGTTGGCTATTTTTAATGGAAGGACGGACTATTGTTGGCTATTTTTAATGTAAGGACGGACTATTGTTGGCTATTTTTAATGGAAGGACGGACTATTGTTGGCTATTTTTAATGTAAGGACGGACTATTGTTGGCTATTTTTAATGGAAGGACGGACTATTGTTGGCTATTATTAATGTAAGGACGGACTATTGTTGGCTATTTTTAATGTAAGGACGGACGATTGTTAGCTATTTTTAATGTAAGGACGGACTATTGTTGGCTATTTTTAATGTAAGGACGGGCTATTGTTGGCTATTTTTAATGTAAGGACGGACTATTGTTGGCTATTTTTAATGTAAGGACGGGCTATTGTTGGCTATTTTTAATGGAAGGACGGACTATTGTTGGCTATTTTTAATGGAAGGACGGACTATTGTTGGCTATTTTTAATGGAAGGACGGACTATTGTTGGCTATTTTTAATGTAAGGACGGACTATTGTTGGCTATTTTTAATGGAAGGACGGACTATTGTTGGCTATTTTTAATGGAAGGACGGACTATTGTTGGCTATTATTAATGTAAGGACGGACTATTGTTGGCTATTTTTAATGTAAGGACGGACTATTGTTGGCTATTTTTAATGTAAGGACGGACTATTGGTGGCTATTTTTAATGTAAGGACGGGCTATTGTTGGCTATTTTTAATGTAAGGACGGGCTATTGTTGGCTATTTTTAATGTAAGGACGGGCTATTGTTGGCTATTTTTAATGGAAGGACGGACTATTGTTGGCTATTTTAAGGGAAAGGACGGACTATTGTTGGCTATTTTTAATGTAAGGACGGACTATTGTTGGCTATTTTTAATGGAAGGACGGACTATTGTTGGCTATTATTAATGTAAGGACGGACTATTGTTGGCTATTTTTAATGTAAGGACGGACTATTGTTGGCTATTTTTAATGTAAGGACGGGCTATTGTTGGCTATTTTTAATGTAAGGACGGACTATTGGTGGCTATTTTTAATGTAAGGACGGGCTATTGTTGGCTATTTTTAATGTAAGGACGGACTATTGGTGGCTATTTTTAATGGAAGGACGGACTATTGTTGGCTATTTTTAATGGAAGGACGGGCTATTGTTGGCTATTTTTAATGTAAGGGCGGACTATTGTTGGCTATTTTTAATGTAAGGACGGGCTATTGTTGGCTATTTTTAATGGAAGGACGGACTATTGTTGGCTATTTTTAATGTAAGGACGGGCTATTGTTGGCTATTTTTAATGTAAGGGCGGACTATTGTTGGCTATTATTAATGTAAGGACGGACTATTGTTGGCTATTTTTAATGGAAGGACGGACTATTGTTGGCTATTTTTAATGTAAGGACAGGCTATTGTTGGCTATTTTTAATGCAAGGGCGGACTATTGTTGGCTATTTTTAATGGAAGGACGGACTATTGTTGGCTATTTTTAATGGAAGGACGGACTATTGTTGGCTATTTTTAAAGTAAGGACGGACTATTGTTGGCTATTTTTAATGGAAGGACGGACTATTGTTGGCTATTTTTAATGGAAGGACGGACTATTGTTGGCTATTTTTAATGTAAGGACGGACTATTGTTGGCTATTTTTAATGTAAGGACGGACTATTGTTGGCTATTATTAATGTCAGGACGGACTATTTATTGTTGGCTATTTTTAATGTAAGGACGGGCTATTGTTGGCTATTTTTAATGTAAGGGCGGACTATTGTTGGCTATTTTTAATGTAAGGATGGACTATTGTTGGCTATTATTAATGTAAGGACGGACTATTTATTGTTGGCTATTTTTAATGTAAGGACGGGCTATTGTTGGCTATTTTTAATGTGTGGTTTTTCGAATTGCCTTTTTTTCCTCTTACCTCATCACACTCTGTCTGTCACGGTGGCTTCATCAGTTTTTTTTATTTTATTTTATTTTATTTTTTTACCAGTTTCCTGTTCTCATGTAATACAAACAGAGATAAAATGAGGTTGCAAGACTGACTAATGTTTTTTTTTAACGTGTTTTTTTACGAAGACTTACACATTTTAGTTTTGTTTTATCACATTATTTGTTCTCATGTCATACAAACAGAAGATTAAGTCGAAGGTCAGACTAGTGTTTATTTTGAATGTGTGTTTATTTCGTTGGTTTGCACGTTGAGAAGAGCGGGGATTCAGGTCGCCTCAAACTTGAAGATTATTTGTGGTTTCTATTTAATGACTCTTGCGTGGGAAGAAATAAAATGTCACGTTACTCTATTACGTCCATCTGTTTGTGTGTGTGTGACCCGATTCCAGTAACTCATAATGTTCGTTTCCACCTTAGTAGTTAACCCCTTGAGGCCCAGAACGTAATTTCCATTGTAATTTGGCTACCATAGACGATTTTTAGTGAATATAAGCACCGTTTTTTTTATAGATATGACCTGTTTAGTATCCTTATCCACTAGTAAATTTGGTATATTCAGTTACTTTTCGTAATTTCATGGCTTGACAACAGACGATTTTATATAGCCAAGGAAAGATCTGGGCGTGAAGGGGTTACTGACTCTTGCGTGGGAAGAAATAAATATGTCACGTTACTATAGTACGTCCATCTGTTTGTGTGTGTGTGACCCGATTCCAGTAACTCATAATGTTCGTTTCCACCTTAGTAGGTAATCTTAGTGATAGGTATTTTACAACAGAAACGTAACTGATAAACCATAATGTACAGATAATTCAAGTTATAATACACTATAGTCTTCCTTGTCATGGAGTATTAATTTAAAGCGTTACCGTAGATAACAGTAAAGTTGCCACCTGCAATCATGTCGCCAGGCGCCATATATTACGAATTATAGCATTACTACTGATTCTTATGTGCCACTGAAGATGATACACAGTAGTTTATATCATGACTGTATAATCTACCCTGTTTCAGCGTTGTTTTATGCTTTGTATCTGCGAGTATATACGGTTTCAAATTTCACTACTCGTTTTTTTTTCGGGCGACGACGGCTGCGGGAGGACACTCAGCAAATACACACTAGATGGCGACTTTTTTGTTGATAGCCACTTTGTAGATATTTTTGTCCTTTGTTCATTTATAGCCATAATATGACACAGATGATGACACAAAATGACACAGACTCTCCAGATAGCCCCTTCTAACTTTCCTGAAATCATGGATGTAGAAGTGTAAGTATTAACGCCACCGCACGTCTGTAAACAGAAAAAAAAGTTGTCCTGGCGACTTTACTGTTATCTACGGTAAGGCATATATTAACCCCTTGAGACCCAGAACGTAATTTCCATTGTAATTTGGGTACCATTATACGATTTTTAGTGAATATAAGCAATATTTTATAGATATGACCTGTTTAGTTTCCTTGTCCAC
This sequence comes from Chionoecetes opilio, assembly GCA_016584305.1. Classification (NCBI taxonomy): domain Eukaryota; kingdom Metazoa; phylum Arthropoda; class Malacostraca; order Decapoda; family Majidae; genus Chionoecetes; species Chionoecetes opilio. Next base: position 203,343 of record JACEEZ010012694.1, on the reverse strand, counting down.
TAGTAAATTTGGTATATTCAGTCACTTTTCGTAATTTTATGGCTAACAACAGACGATTTTATATAGTAAAGGAAAGATCAGGGCGTCAAGGGGTTAAATGTAAATAGTGTTTGCATGGACGGGTAGCAAGCGGGGTTATTGTTACTTCGTTTTCTTTTGCCCTTGACCAGTCCTGCTTGATGTAAAAAATAAAAATGTTAAGCTTTCGTGGCGAGGAATGTATATAAAAAAAAACTCGCTGCACGTTAAGTTAGCGAAAATACGGCCCCTTTACTCCCCCCTTCCGAACGCACGGGATTGGCTGAGGTGTTGGATGTTGGGTGAGAATGCCTTACTCCAAGTTCCGCCCTAAAGCCCCAACACCCACACACACCCAACACCTCAGCCAATCCCGTGCGTTCGGAAGGGGGGAGTGAGGGAGGGGGGAGTGAGGGGGCCCAATTATCGCCAACTTAACGTGCGGCGACTATAGTGTAGTATGAGACAACCTGGATCAAACTTTCTCGCGGCACTAAGAACACGAAGCCTCACCCTGACCTGTTGTTCCTCCAGTAAAAATTGATAAACCAGGATAGATACAGCTACTTCTAACCCTCTGGAGACCCGGGGAAAGCTACACACACGCACACACACACACGCACACACACACACACACACGCACACACACAGGCAGTAGTAATGAGCGCTGAGATAAAGATGAAAGTGTACCGTCTTCGCTCCAGGATGTGTGAGAAACATTAGTATCAGGTTCATTGATCTCCTTTTTATGGTTTTATGGCACTGCATTATCGCTCCATATATATATAAGGCTTTGTAAAGGGCGGGCGAGGTGTGATGGGAGACCTGTGTGTGTGTGTGTGTGTGTGTGTGTGTGTGTGTGTGTGTGTGTGTGTGTGTGTGTGTGTGTGTGTGTGTGTGTGTGTGTGTGTGTGTGTGAACAAGACCTGAAGGCGACTTTCTATCTAAAGCATAGTTGTACTCTTACTGGAATGTAGAGCAGAGAGAGAGAGAGAGAGAGAGAGAGAGAGAGAGAGAGAGAGAGAGAGAGAGAGAGAGAGAGAGAGAGAGAGAGAGAGACAGACAGACAGACAGACATATAGTTCAAGGCAAAACATGATAAGTATAAATATGAAGACAGCACCACACAAGTATAGCTCAGACCCTGCATGCTACGACTAGGTAAATACACACGCGCGCGCACACACACACAGGTAGGTCACAAGGCAAGCAGGCAGAGACAAATAGACCCACAAACACACCAACAACAGAGCAAATGACAATAATAATGAAAATAGTACCCTAGCCTGACGAGACACACGCAAAAAATACACATTACCAACGACAAAACATAAGGTATGGAGATGTTGACACCACCACCACTACCACCCCCACCACCCCCACCACCACCCCCCCCCACCACCACCACCACCACCACCCCCCCACCACCCCCACCCCCACCCCGACCACCACCACCACCACCACCACAATACACCACCACCACGACCACCACCACCACCACCACGACCACCACCACGACCACCACCACCACCACCACCACCACGACCACCACCACCACCACCACGACCACCACCACCACCACCACTACACCACCACCACCACCACTTTTCCTGTCTGGGTCGTGTTAGCTCACTTGGGGAAAGTCTGAGTCATGACCGAGAGAGAAGTGCCAATGATTACTGGTTCCTAGGGCGATCATCTTCTCAGAACTACTACCACCACCACCACCACCTCCTCCTCCTCCTACCCCCGTCACCCCCAACATCCCTGACCTTGCACAACCTAAAAATCAGTCTGTGTGTGTGTGTGTGTGTGTGTGTGTGTGTGTGTGTGTGTGTGTGTGTGTGTGTGTGTGTGTGTGTGTGTGTGTGTGTGTGTGTGTGTGTGTGTGTGTGTGTGTGTGTGTGTGTGTGTGTAAGTAAGTAAGTTTTATTTCCATAGCAATTATATACATATATACATAACAATTTAAAAAAATATTGGAATGAATCTGTCGAGCCAAGGCTCCTTGACAGATATATTTCTATTAAAAAAAACAAATACAATTTAGCTGAGGAGCATCAAATATACATTATAGTATACATCAGTATACAAGAGAGAAAACAGATTCATGAACTTTGACACTATCTACATTATTTATTGAGTGGTATTTCTACAAATTTTGTTGCGTAAATAGATATTTTTTTATTTTATATTTAAATTGAGGAATACTACCCGAATTACACAGAGTTTTCAAGTCAGTTGGTAAAGTATTCCATAATTGAGGACCAAAATAAAAGATGCTGTTCCTGAAGAGAGTTGTTCGATATGGCGGACAAACTAAATTAACATTATTATTTCTAGTGCTGTGAATGGTTTCTTGTAAGTTAAAAATGGAAGTTCCCTTTCTGTTTGTAATACTTTTAAAAATGTATAGTAGAAGAAAGCATTTATGGATAGAGTAAAAATTTAGAAGCTTGTGTTCTGAAAATATATTGGCTGTAGAATCAAATTTACCCAAATATACATCTCAAAATTTTGTTTTGTGCTATTTTTAATTTGGTAATGAAGGAGGGCCAAGTACATGCCCATACTGACACACAATATATAAGGTGAGGGTAACACAACGTGTAGTATATACTGATCATAGCTTCGATTGTGAGGTGATTACGTACCTTATATAATATGCCACACATTCGGGATAGTTTGGAATATACATCATTTATCTGCAAGCTCCAATTCAAATTGTCATCTATATGGACCCCAAGGAATTTTGTATGAGTTACACTTTTAATAATTTCACCCTCTAAGAACAGTGGAGGGAGATGATTGTTTAAGGTGTGTGTGTGTGTGTGTGTGTGTGTGTGTGTGTGTGTGTGTGTGTGTGTGTGTGTGCGTGCGTGTGCGTGTGTGTGTGTGTGTGTGTGTGTGTGTGTGTGTGTGTGTGTGTGTGTGTTATCCTCATTCTTTCACTCTAACACGTTGCTCCACAAAGGTCAGATATATCCACACCCCGACCCCTTAACCTCCATCATGGCAACTTACATCAAAACACACAATATTGTCAATCATTTCTCAACCTGACGTGCTCAATCGCTGATATGATCCTTACTGGTGACTGACTAGGACGGCATGTGTCAGGAGCCATGGGAGTGAGGCGGCGGGAGAGGCGGGGGGGGGGGGGGGGTAAGAGGCGGTTAAAGCGGAGGTGTGTGTGGCCCCTCAAGGCTGTGTGAAGGCGGCCCGCGGGGGAGTGACGTGTGTCTTGTGTGGTGACAGACTGACGGGTGTGTTGACCGAGTGTCTTTTATCTTGTGGTGTCTGCGGTTGGCCTTCATCCACTGCTGTTACTACATCGCGTTGCTCAATCTGGTTTGTTGTGCTTTATTTACGTCCACTTCTTTATCCATCTGCCTCTACATAACAGTCTTTCAATCACACCTTCATTAACCCCTTCACGCCCAGAACGTAATTTCCATTGTAATTTGGGTACCATTAGACGATTTTTAGTGACTATAAGCAATATTTATAGATATGACCTGTTTAGTATCCTTGTCGGCTAACTAATTTGGTATATTCAGTGACTTTTCTTAATTTTATGGCTCGACAACATACATTTTTTATAGCCAAGGAAAGATCTGGGCGTGAAGGGGTTAAGTTAAGGAGGGAAGATAATAGCCTACAGACGCTAGAGGCTTCAACGTAGGGAAAGAAACGGCCTCTGGAAGCTGCTGTTGACCTATTTTGAGACATCCCTGTAAGAGTATCGCGTTAACTCACGAAATTGATTGGCTTTAAATGTTAGATATACTTGGAGATAAGGCTAGACACTCTTTCTCTCTCTCTCTCTCTCTCTCTCTCTCTCTCTCTCTCTCTCTCTCTCTCTCTCTCTCTCTCTCTCTCTCTCTCTCTCTCTCTCTCTCTCCCTCCCTCTCTCTCTCTCTCTCCTTCCTTCTCTCTCTCCCTCCTTCCTTCTCTCTCTCCATTCCTTCCCTCATTCTCATATATCTTCTCGACTCTTCCATTTCCAGTTTGATTCGTTTCCTTCTCTCTCTCTCTCTCTCTCTCTCTCTCTCTCTCTCTCTCTCTCTCTCTCTCTCTCTCTCTCTCTCTCTCTCTCTCTCTCTCTCTCTCAATCTTAACACTTCGAGAGGAAAAACAACAACCGTATAACACTCCATCAGCCAGAAACGGTTTGCCGGCGGCGCTCTGCAGTTGCGTCACCCTCGGTTAGGTGGCCACGAGCATCTCACGGAGCAATCACGCCGCGCTGCTCCCAGGGGCCCTTAACCCACCCACTAACCCTTCATTAGCTGGCGTGGGTGAGGCGTCGCGTGAGTGGGTGGGGGTGGTGAGGCGTGCAGGTTGCGTGGAGATGTGTGTTTTGAGGTTCGACGCGTTAGGGGTTAGGAGAGGAGGGGGGAGTGAAGGAGTGAGGAGTGGGGAGTGAGGGAGTAGGGAGTGAAGGATTGAGGGAGTGAAGGAGTGAGGAGTAGGGAGTGAGGGAAGTGAGGGAGTGAAGGAAGTGGGGGGAGAAGGAGAGAGGGAGTGAGGGAGAGGGAGTGGGGGAGTGTGGGAGTGTGGGTGAGGGAGTAGGGAGTGAGGGAGTGAGGGAGTGAAGGAATGAGAGGGAGTGTGGAGGTACTTATTGGCAACTTGGCAAGGAGTGGCGAGTATTTAAGTAAGTAGTAGTAGTAGTAGTAGTAGAAAGAGTAGTAGTAGTAGTAGTAGTAGTAGTAGTAGTAGTAGTAGTAGTAAGAGTAGTAGTAGTAGTAAGAGTAGTAGTAGTAGTAAGAGTAGTAAGAGTAGTAGTAGTAGTAGTAGTAGTAGAAGTAAAAGTAGTAGAAGTAAAAGTAGTAGTAGTAGTAGTAGTAGAGTAGTAGTAGTAGTAGTAGTAGTAGTAGTAGTAGTAGTAGTAGTAGTAGTAGTAGTAAGTTTTGGTGCATGACAGAACTAGACCTAAGTACTCGGGCGTCAGGTCATTGCTATGTACAGTACGTAGTTTGCCACAAAGACAAAAACATTCCAGTCACCACGATAAACTAAAGCATGAAACACTAAAATTATAATAAATACAAAGAAATACACGTCTTCTCGAGTATTTGCCTACTTAATTAAACTGTACATGAATAGACCTTCGAGTAATAAGATCAAGTAGTATTAACCCCTTCACGCCCAGATCTTTCCTTTGCTATATAAACTTGTATGTTGTTAGCCATAAACTTAAGAAAAGTAACCGGATATACCAAATTAGCTAGTGGACAAGGATACTAAACAGGTCTTATCTATAAAATATTGCTTATATTAATTTAAAAATCGTCTAATGGTACCCAAATTACAATGGAAATTACGTTCTGGGCCTCAAGGGGTTAAGGTTTGTCTTGGCCTCGTCTATAAAACATGACCAGTCTTGTTTTGGTTATGAAGAGGTGTGTTTGTGGGTTATAAGCAGTAATGGGATTCAGCCGGTTCGCACCGGTTCGTAAGAACCTGTTCTTGGAATTTCATTAATCCCGAGAACCGGTTGTTAGCTTAAATCAGGGGTTCTCAATCTTTTTTCCCCATGGACACCTTTTTCTTATAACTTATTTTGGTAGACCCCTCATAGATCTGTTACTGGCTTTTGATAGTCAAAAACACGATTAAAACCAAATTTGATGTCGGGTGGAGCCGAACACGGGTTCAAGACGAACATTAGCTATATTTCCCAAGTTATTTGGAGTCGGTAACACTGAGTCTCAGTGAGGAAGGGAAGGGAATGTGGCATCACGGATTCCAACGTTTTGTTTACATCTCCATTTCTGGTAGGATTTTAGGTTTTTTTGAGGCTGTAGTTATTATTTTCTGTAGTCACGCCTCACGACATAAGGAATGGTGATCTTAAATATGTCAAGATCACTTTGATAACCGTTTGAATCTATAAATATGCCATATATAAGCATAGGGCCGAGACACACAGTAAGCCCAATAGTTTCGATGCATTCTGATCAGCCGTGTAGTTATTGACAGCATTGTAGTGCTGATGGGTGGGTCAAATAGAACAAAAAGTGGAAGAGGCAAGGCTGACATGACGAAAATGACTGTGGTAGTGAGAGAACCTGTTGTTAGTGAGACCTTAGTGAGAGAACCTGTTCTTAAAATTTTTGAATCCCACCACTGGTTATAAGGTGTGATGTGTTGACGTGTTCCTTATTCTGTGTTATTTCCTGTCGCAATATATAATTTGTGTGGAGGAAAATATATGGTTTGCAAGACAACATATTCACTGTCAACACGACTCACCGTTGCTTCTGTATTCAGCAACATTATGTGAGGAGGTGAATTTGTGGTTTTGCAATTTCTGCATTTTTTAGCTTGTATACCGTAACCTACCGCTACATTAACAGTATGGAATAGCCTTAGTAAACACTGGCAACTAACTACAACTAACTAACATCCTGCAACTAACTACTAACTTCCTAACTAGCTACATAAACAGTATAAAATAGCCTTAGTAAACACTGGCTACTAACTACAACTAACTAACATCCTGCAACTAACTACTAACTTCCTAACTAGCTACATAAACAGTATAAAATAGCCTTAGTAAACACTGGCAACTAACTACAACTAACTAACATCCTGCAACTAACTACTAACTTCCTAAATAGCTACATAAACAGTATAAAATAGCCTTAGTAAACACTGGCAAGACTGGAGAGTGATGAAAAGGACGGAAAGTGACGCGACGACCTGATAAACACACTGAACGCCAAGTTATTTAGTTCACTTTTTTTTAGCTTGTATAACGTAACTTCTTGCTATATTAACAATACAATATAGCCTTAGTAAACACCGACATGGCAAGACTGGAGAGTGATGAAGGTAAGTATGGACGTGACGCGAAGACCAGATAAACACACGTCGCTTTGAGTGGCTGACGTGCCGGGCTGACATCGATAACGTGACGTAACGTGTTTGCCTACTTGCATGGCCGTCTGTCTGTCTATTTGTCTGTTTCTGAGTCTACCTATCTATGTTTTCGGTTGTACGTCTGTCTATCTGTCTGTAATTACGTACAAAGTGGTCCTGATGTACTAGCTTCAAAACACACACACACACACACACACACACACACACACATTGACACACACACGCACACACACACACGAGAGGACTATTGAGTGACCACTATACCAATCTCACGGTCCACAAACACTCTCTCCATCCAGTAGTCTGCCAGTCACACACACACCGCGAGCCATCAACAGTCTTCGGTTTAGCAGCCTTGAAAACAGCGACCATATTGACGAAATGGACAACAGCGACTCATTGTTACGTCATGTGGGTGTGGAGTCGACGGTTTGGGTTAGAAGAGAGACTAGGGAGGATGGGGAAGAGAGGGAGTTTGGGGAGGAAGAGAGACTATCAGAGGAAGGGGAATAGAGTCTAGGGTTTAAGGATGGGGAAGACAAATGGTGGATAAAGTTGTGGGTATTAGGAGAAGAATGGGCGAGAAGGGTCTAGGAGATAAGGGAGGTTGGATTACGAGAGAGGAGAGACTTTGGAGATGGGAGATGATTGGAGAGAGAGAGAGAGAGAGAGAGAGAGAGAGAGAGAGAGAGAGAGAGAGAGAGAGAGAGAGAGAGAGAGAGAGAGAGAGAGAGAGAGAGAGAGAGAGAGAGAGAGAGAGAGAGAGGAGAGAGAGAGAGAGAGAAGGGGGGGAGTTGTGGGGCACCAGAGGAGGAGGAGGAAGATGAAGGAGGTAGTGGAATTTGAGGAAGAAGAAGAAAGGATAATGGTGATGATGGCGATTACAATGACACAATACTTACTAATTAGTTGTATTACCAAGTACTTATTGTTTCGTTGCAATCTTCCTTATCACCTCCTTCCTCTTCCTCCTCCTCATTCAACTCACAAATGTAGACACAGGAAAAGATCTCAATGTTTTTTTGGTTGTCCTGTGGGGGGTGGGGGGGCAGCCACGACGCGGCCGCCAGGTACTCCCGCACCTTGCCCACGAGAGTGGTGTGGGGCCCTGCGTCCCGCCACTCCCGCGTTGCCTGCCGGAGCCTGTCGCCCTCCAGCACCACGCCCAGCAGCAGGGGGGTGATACCCAGCGCCATGGCGGGCACCATCGCCAGGCGGAACAATCGTAAGGCGTCAGACTTGGAAGCCCTTCCTGATGGCTGCGTTGGTGGGCGTGGGGGTGGACGTCACTGCCTGCCTCAGGAGCGCCTGGCAGGACGCCCTCGGCGATGCCCTGAGGGTGTCCGAGGTCCTGCACGCGTGGCACCGCAAGGCGCTCCGTGCCACTACGACGTGGCAGGCAAGGGAGTTCCTGGCTCACCAGTGGTGGCTGGG
>JACEEZ010012694.1:187500-190000 GCA_016584305.1 Chionoecetes opilio | reverse complement strand
CCCGTCCCGGCGTCAGGATCAAGACTAGTCACCTTAATGATTGACCTCAATGATGCTTTTTTCCTGGCTTGATGAACTCCAATCACCCTTCTCTCTCTCTCTCTCTCTCTCTGTCTCTCTCTCTCTCTCTCTCTGTCTCTATCTGTCTGTCTGTCTGCATCTCTCTCTCTCTCTCTCTGTCTGTCTGTTTGTCTGTCTGTCTGTCTGTCTCTCTCTCTCTGTCTGTCTGCATCTCTCTCTCTCTCTCTCTCTCTCTCTCTCTTCTGTCTATCTGTCTGCATCTCTCTCTCTCTCTCTCTCTCTCTCTCTCTCTCTCTCTCTCTCTCTCTCTTCAGTTCCGTTCAAGGCTCATGTTTTTTTTACTAACAAAAGTAAGCAATTTCTGTCCCCCTTAAGCAAGAAGATGATGGGTGTGTGTGTGGTGTGTGTGGTGTGTGAGGTTCCAGGCTTACCCAAAGATCGGTCTTATGAGTTAAACTTCCCTACCGAGAGAGTAACAGCTGGTGATCGCGAGTTCCGCACATCAACACCAGGATGAATCACACACACACACATTAACATACATTCATACATACATATATATCTTTTTTCCCTAATTAGGACTGGGAGACTCAATGCCCCATGGGAACGGCTATGAACCCCTTCACGCCCAGATCTTTCCTTTGCTATATAAAATGATCTGTTGTTAGCCATAAAATTAAGAAAAGTGACTGAATATACCAAATTAACTAGTGAACAGGGATACTAAATAGGTCATTATCTCTAAAATATTGCTTATATTCACTAAAAATCGTCTAATGATAGCCAAATTACAATGAAAATGACCTTCTGGGCTTCAAGGAGGAGTTAAGAGGCAGGGTTTGTGGCATCCATTATGTATTATGTATTGCTATATTTCTGTGTTCTTCTTATTCTTGTACACCCCTCCTTCTATGTAATCTCCCCCCTCTTCCTTTTTCTTCAATAAACTCATAAGCTTGCGGCTCCAAATATGTGTCCAAACGGTTATAGTGAAAATGTTGTGGCGGCCTCACTATAGACACGTTCCCTGCAGACACCTTCAGACAGACAGAGGCAGAGAGGGACAGACAGACAGAGAGGGAGGTGGGGAGATTGACAGACAGATAGAGAGAAAGAGGGGAGATAGACAGACAAACAGATGAGACAGGGGAAGACAGACAGAGAAACAGACACAGAGAGGGGAGATAGACAGACAAACAGACAGAGATGGGGGAAGACACAGACATACAGAGAGAGGGGAGATAGACAGACATACAGACAGAGAGAGAGGGGGGGAGACAGACAGACATACAGAGAGAGGGGGGAGACAGACAGACAGAGAGGGTGCCGGTAGACAGACAGACAAGACAGACAGAGAGAGGGGAAGACAGACAGAGAGAGGGGGGGAGATAGACAGACAGACAGAGAGAGAGGGGAAGACAGACAGACAGACAGACAGAGAGAGGGGAAGACAGACAGACATACAGACAGAGAGAAAGGGGGGAAAAACAGGAATTAGTAAATAAATAAATCTAGAATTTATAAAAAAAAACCGAATTACACTGGCTTTGGCACCGACCCTCACCTCTCCTTCCCGACGACGCACAGGTATCCAAGATCTACAGACTTGTTATAGTATGTCTCTTAATCTTGCAGGTAGCTAGACAAGGCGGTGGAGGTCCAGGACACGTAGCACAGCACACACACACTCGCTGAGGTACACTGAGGCACACACACACGCGCGCCGCGACACACACACCACCAGAGAAACTGCACCACACTGGATCACCGCGCCTTCTCGCAAGCACATCACCACCCACCCCTCACCCCCCCCCCCTCCCTTCTTGTCTACTCTCCTCCCTCTCCTTCTTCTCTTCTTCTTTCTTCCTGCTCCTTCTCTCCATTCTTCTTCTTCTTCTTCCTGCTTCTTCTTCTTCTTTCGCCTGCACCTTCTTCTTCTTCTTCTTCTTCTTCTTCTCCTGCTTCTTCTTCTTCTTCTTCCTGCACCTTCTTCTTCTTCTTCTTCTCCTGCTTCTTCTTCTTCTTTCGCCTGCACCTTCCTCTTATTCTTCTATCTCCTGCACCTTCTTCTTCTTCTCCTGCTTCTTCTTCTTCTTTCTCCTGCACCTTCTTCTTCTTCTTCTTCTTCTTCTTCTTCTCCTGCTTCTTCTTCTTCTTCCTCCTGCACCTTCCTCTTATTCTTCTATCTCCTGCACCTTATTTTTCTTCTTCTTCTTCTCCTGCATCTTCTTCTTCTTCGTCTTCTTGTGGCCTTTAACGATTAGTATCGCTTCATAGATCCTCTTCAACAATTCGTCTCGTAAGTTAACAATCTTTGTCAACTCTTCCCTTGGCTATTTCACTTGGGATTCCTTGTCTTCCCTGCATATCCACGATACGGCGTCACACACACACACACACACACACACACACACACACACACACACACACGCACACACACACACACACACACACACACACAGGGACAGGTAGGTGACCT
>JACEEZ010012694.1:147500-182500 GCA_016584305.1 Chionoecetes opilio | reverse complement strand
CCACATTTCGGGAGGCGGTAGCAGAGTGGTTAGCGTCTCCGAGTGGCGTTCTCGGTGACCCGAGTTCGATCCCCGAAAACCAAAATCTTTCTGCACCATCGAGTGGCCTAAAAACACCCACATGTCCTGCCCATTAACTCTACCTTCGATTGCGAGTGCATCGGAGGACACAGGGGGGCGGCATGAGCCTCTAATCAGAGGCGTCACTATAAAAATCCTGCCTGCGCCACCACGGGCGAGGGCCAACCATCACAGCCCTCAAGTGAACCTCCAGAGTCTACCATCCGTAGTAGTAGTAGTAGCAACAGTAGTAGTGGCAGTGGTAGTAGTGTGTGCGAGAGAGAGAGAGAGAGAGAGAGAGAGAGAGAGAGAGAGAGAGAGAGAGAGAGAGAGAGAGAGAGAGAGAGGAGAGAGAGAGAGAGAGAGAGAGAGGAGAGAGAGAGAGAGAGAGAGAGAGAGAGAGAGAGAGAGGAGAGGAGAGAGAGAGAGAGAGAGAGAGAGAGAAGATAACTCGAGAAGAAGAGAGAGCGATGATGAGATTGAGAGAGAGAAGACGAGCTGAAGAGAGAGAAACAGAAAAAGAATAATATATTCCTACAAACAAGACATTTTATACTTACACACAAATATTTCCCGCTGTACACGCATCAGAATTCCCCAGCTAATAGACATGACTTTTTACCCAACGATAACTTTCTAAGCTTGACCTCACCTGACCTGAGCTAACTGCACTTCCTCGTGGGCAAACACCGACATCCGACCCCCAGCCCCCCTGGTGACCCGCGGCGGGGCGGGGCGTCGCGGGGAGAACCTCAGGGGACTCTGGGGGAAGGGCTACCTAGGGCGAGCCCGGAGTCACCACTGCCTACAGGCGTTATAGGCATAGATGTAAAAAAAAAAAAAAAAAAACACTACTACTGTTGCTACTACTACTACTACTACTACTACTACTACTGTTACTACTACTACTACTTCTACTACTACTACGACTACTACTGTTACTACTACTACTATTGTTACTACACCTACTACTACTACTACTACTACTACTACTACTACTACTGTTACTACTACTACTACTTCTACTACTACTACTACTACTACTATGTACTACACTACTACTACTACTACTACTACTTCTACTCTACTACTACTACGTTAGTCCATATATTACGTGTGGTGTGTGTGTGGTGTGGTGTGTGTTGTGTAGCTGGTGTGTGTGTAGTGTGTTGTATGTGTGTGTGTGTGTGTGTGTGTCTGTGTGTGTGTTGTGTGTTGTGTGTGTGTGTGTGTGTTGTGTGTGTTGTGATGTGTGTGTGTGTGTGGTGTGTGGTGTGTGTGGTGTGTGTGTGTGTGTGTGTGTGTGTGGTGTGTGTGTGTGTGTGTGTGTGTGTCAGTAGGTTCTCCCGACCCCTGTTCATCTTGTTCATCCCTTGTTCACTCAGTCATAGTTCATGGTCCGTCATGCTCCACTGACATTATCATCGGGTTTTCTTCAGACAGACATTTTCCAAGGTATTTTTTCATCCCTCCATTTCTCTATCATCCACAATTTTCTCTTTTTCTCTTTTTTTCTTCCATCTATCTTTTCTCTCTTTTCATTTCCCTACCGTCCAGTTTTCATCATCTTTTTATCTTTGTCCATCTATCTTTATTTCCATCTCTTTTTCTTCCATCATTCCCCCTTTTTTTTTATCTCGACATGAATACCTTTTATTTCTCCTAGTCATTAAGTTACCGTTACTTTTTTTTCCCCACCTAAGACTTTCATTTCTCTATCGTCCTATTTTTTTGATTTATTTTTTATCCCCACACAAATACGTTTTCTTTTTCATATTCATTTCGTTACCGTCATTTTTTTTCGCACCTCAAAGCACAGAACAAAGCCTTTCGAATTGGATTTTTTACGTAACATCGCGTACCAAATTCTAAAGGTTTTGGCCCAGAAGATCAAGGGAACAAGTTGTAAATTTGATGAGACGCGTACAACTAACCTCCTCCTCCTCCTCCTCCTGCCTCCTGCCGCCGCCTCCTCCTCCTCCGCCTCCTCCTCCTCCTCCTCCTCCTCCTCCTCCTCCTGCCTAGCTGCCAGTAAAAAGGCAAATATGATGTTGGGCTTTATTAAACGTAATTTTGAACATAAAACTCCGAAAGTAATGACACAATTATACACGTCCTTGGTTAGGCCACACTTGGAATATGCCGTTCAATTCTGGTCGCCCTGTTTCGTAAAAGATCAAACCAAATTGGAACCAGTGCAAAGAAGAGCAACCAAACAAATTCCATCACTGCGAAATTCATCTTATGAAGAGAGACTGCGGAAACTTAATATGTTTTCCTTAAAGGATCGTAGAATCCGTGGGGACTTGATAGAAACCTTTAAGATTCTAAAAGGTTTTGATGTCACTAATCAAGAGAACCTATTCGAGCTTTCAACTCAAGTGACAAGAAATAATGGTTTAAAACTAAACGGTCAACGTTGCATCACCGATCTCCGTAAAAATTATTTCAATGTTAGAGTCGTTGAACGATGGAACAAGTTACCAGCAAATGTTGTCGGAGCCAGCACAATAACTACATTCAAAAACAGACTTGACGCGCACTGTAAAGTAAATGGGTATTGATAGTGCGAATTCGTATTTAGTCCCCGGTATCGATTAGTCGTAGTGGTAGTTGTAGTTAGTATTTTTCATATCCTATCATTCTGCACTATGAAACTTCCATGTTCCTATTCTCTTTAGGGACAAGGTATCATTTTCCAACTGTTTTCTTACAAGTAGTTGATAGTTAGTAGTATGTAGTTCAGCAGATACCCTCGCTATGGACCAATAGGTCTCCTGGTGTCTGTTATTCCTATGTAATCCGATGTAAATCCTCCTCCTCCTCCTCCTCCTCCTCCTCCTCCTGTCACCGGTAAGACCTGCTTCACCTCCCGCCCCTCCCTCCCTCACCTCACCTCACCCGGAGCGCTGTAGAAACGGAGTAACGGTGGCGGTGGCAGCGTCAACGGCGGCCTAAATACCGAGCACACGCCCCAGACACACAGACACACAGACAGAGAGAGACAGACGGATAGACGGAGACAGACGGACTGACAGTGACATCGAGACAGATTGACAGATAGACACAGACACATAGACAGACATATAGACAGACAGAGACACACAGACAGATAGACAGACATATAGACAGACAGACACACAGACAGATAGACAGACATATAGACAGACAGACACACAGACAGATAGACAGACATATAGACAGACATATAGACAGACAGACACACAGACAGATACAGACATATAGACAGACAGAGACACACAGACAGATAGACAGACGAATATACTGACAGACACACAGGGATGGACATAGACAGAGACAGACAGACAGATAGACAGACGTAGAAATGAAAACATAGATTGGTAGACTCACGAACAGACAAAAAGATAGACAGACAGACGGACATACAGGCAGACAGATGCACAGATAGACAGCTTAATAGGTATACACACAAAGGCAGACAGACAGAAACACAAACTTACAGGCACAAATAAAATTAGATAGAGACAGACATATAAAAGTGACAGACAGATGCAGATATATGTAGAGGTGAATAGGGAGAATAATAGACAGAAACTCAGATACAGACGGATAAAAAAAGGGACAGGGAGACGGAGACGGAAACGGAGACAGCAAGACAGAAGACAGAGACGGACAGATAGACGGACGAACAGAAAGAAAAGAAGAGACAAAAAAAGACAAAAGAAAGGACAAAAAATTAAAAGCTAACAGACAGAAAGACGAGGGAGAAAAAGCCGCAAAACAAACAATTAAACACAGAGAGAGAGAGAGAGAGAGAGAGAGAGAGAGAGAGAGAGAGAGAGAGAGAGAGAGAGAGAGAGAGAGAGAGAGAGAGAGATGAGAGAGAGGAGAGAGAGAGAGAGAGAGAGAGAGGAGAGAAGAGAGAGAGAGAGAGAGAGAGAGAGAGAGAGAGAAGAGAGAGAGAGATGAGAGAGAGAGAGAGAGAGAGAGAGAGAGAGAGGAGAGAGAGAGAGAAGGAGAGAGAGAGAGAGAGAGAGAGAGAGAGAATACTCAGATCGTAGAAGGAAGTAGAGTTTGGGCAAGAACGTCACACTAGGATATTACATTGAGTACTTCTGGGAATATCAAAAAGGTTCTTAGCACGAGAGAGAGAGAGAGAGAGAGAGAGAGAGAGAGAGAGAGAGAGAGAGAGAGAGAGAGAGAGAGAGAGAGAGAGAGAGAGAGAGAGAGAGAGAGAGAGAGAGAGAGAGGAGAGAGAGAGAGAGAGAGAGAGGAGAGAGAGAGAGAGAGAGAGAGAGAGAGAGAGAGAGAGAGAGAGAGAGAGAGAGAGAGTCAGGAACAAGGAACCTAACAAATTGAGAGGAAAGAAGGAGAGAAACAGAGAAAGAGAGACAAAGAAAGAAAGAGAGAGAAAGAAAGATAGAAAGAAAGAAAGACAGTTGGTGCAGAGAATAATATTATACAGAACTAGCGGATGATTAAAAATAGAACCAGGAAACAGATAATAAGAAAAAAATATTTGCCTTGTTTTTGTTAACCCCTTCACGCCCAGATCTTTCCTTTGCTATATAAAATTGTCTGTTGTCGAGCCATAAAATTACGAAAAGTCACTGAATATACCAAATGAGTTAGTGGACAAGGATACTAAACAGGTCATATCTATAAAACATTGCTTACAGTCACTAAAAATCGTCTAATGGTACCCAAATTACAATGGAAATTACGTTCTGGGCCTCAAGCGGTTAAGAAGATTTTAGCGAAGGGTGAGTGAGGAGGAAGCAACAAACAAAATAGGGAATATAACAGCTGACAGAACTAACGGATGATTAAGGAAGACTCAGGAAAATAAATAATCAGAAAAAATATACTGTGGTGTCTGTGTTAAGATTTTTGGGATGGGTGACTGAGGAGCAAGGCAAGACCATCTATAATATATAAGCGAAAGTGTGTGTGTATGTCTGTGTGTGTGTGTGTGTGTGTGTGTGTGTGTGTGTGTGTGTGTGTGTGTGTGTGTGTGTGTGTGTGTGTGTGTGTGTGTGTGTGTGTGCTATAGGTTCCGCCCCCCGTGGCGCAATCCCATCATATGGCACAGTTTTGGAACCAGGTTGACCAGGGGAAGATTTTAAGGTCATTTTGGGGATGATCCGATAACTTTTTCTTTTTTTTAGCAGCCTATTAGCGAGAATTGTGAAAAAAAAGTGGGTTGCGAGAATTGAGGAAACCTTGATGTAGGGTGATGGTGGGGTAAAGGGTGTGGGGTGATGGGTGAGTGAATGGGTGGGGGGTGATGGGTTGGGGGTGATGGGTGATGGGTGAGGGAATAGGGGGGGGTGATGGGTAATGGGTGAGTGAATGGGTGTGTGGTGATGGGTAATGGGTGAGTGAATGGGTGGGGGATGATGGGTAATGGGTGAGTGAATGGGTTGGGGGTGATGTGAATGGGTTGGCGTTAATACATACATCCATGATTTCAGGAAAGTTAGAAGGGGCTATCTGGAGAGTCTGTGTTTGGTGGGCCGAAGGCCCACCAATAGCCCTCCGCAGGAGCTAGCTAAAAAGTCCGCCCGGAGGGCGGCTTTGCGGCTAGTGGGGAATATAACAGCAAAGAAGGGTACCTGGAACTGTCGCCGATAGGAACACTCGCCAACGTCGGTGAGTGTTCCTATTTTTCATGTCGGCGAATGTTCCCATTACCCAAGTTTCTGTATTCAGGGATTAAGTACCAACAATAGCCTGAATAGTTAGGCTAGGTTATGTGGGTAGGTTAAATTAGATTAATTTGCATATACTACAAGTTGAACTGCCGCCGAAAATGTACACGTCGGCGAGTGTTCCAATGTCGGCGAGAGTTCTAGGTTGGTGTTTCGGCGAGAGTTCCTATCGGCGACAGTTCCATAAACCCAAATAAGTGTGGTGAAAGGAGAGTAAAGGTGATTTTGATGGAGTGTCGTAGAAGAAAAATAAGTGAGAGAAAAAACGAGTTATTTTTATCTAGTTTAAATTGACAACTTTTAAAACAAGAGCCAGCATGTCGAGGCTTGATTACCAGGTATGTATTTTTCTAGTCGACTTTTAATAAAACCTGAGTCATTCTACACTCGTCAATTTACATTCTCGTAAAAAAAACGAACAATCGCCAATGTTCACAACTCCAATATAAGGCAATTGTTGGGTTATTTTTTATCTGAATATTTTATGGCAATCTTAAAATTCATTATTCTTGCAGTGACGTTTAATTCAAGGTCGAGTGTGCAATACTCCTTCACGTTAATGTTATCAATTACTCTAAAAATAAACTGATGTCATGTTATTTCTTTGTCTTCTTGTAGTTAAGCTAGACAAGTAAGATTTTTTTAATCTTTTCTCTGTGTGACTTATTTTGCAATTTTTCATTTTTTCTTATTCAAAGTTGCATTCTGTAAATACACACACACACACACACACACACACACTCACACTCACACACATACACACACACACACACACACACACGAGAGGAGGTTTGAAGGTGAAGAGGGAGAAGGGGTAGAAGCAACAGAGAAGGAGGGTGAGAGGAATTTTCCTGGAATTGCTTAGACAAGGGTGTGAGGATCCCGAGGAGAGGAAATGTCTGAATAGTGCTGAACCACCTCCTCCTCCTCCTCCTCCTCCTCCCAATATCAGAGTTGTTAATCGATGGAACAAATTACCAGCTAATGTTGTCGAAGCCACCACCATAACAACATTTAAAAACAGACTAGACGCGTACTGTAAAGTAAATGGCTTTTGATATTGCCCAGCGAGTTATATTATTATTACTAAACATCCCCCGGATTTGATTAGTGTTAGTGGTAGTATCAGTTAGCATATTACATTCCACTCACCCTTCACCATGAGACTTCCATGTTCCTATCTTCTTTACAGACATGGTATCATTTTCCAACTGTTCTCTTATATGTAGTTTGACGTTATAGACCAATAGGTATCCTGGTATCTGTTATTCCTATGTATTCCTCCTCCTTGGGAAGAGAGAGGTGCAGTACACACGCGTTATCACAGTCCAAGGAAGAGGAAAAGATACAAAGAAAAACATTGGCAGTGGGGGAGGGCGAGGGAAAGTAAAACAACAAAAAAGTGAGCGAGTAAAGAACAGGACTGAGTGAGTTATCTTTAAACCTGTGTGTGTGTGAGAGAGAGAGAGAGAGAGAGAGAGAGAGAGAGAGAGGAGGAGAGAGAGAGAGGAAGAGAGAGAGAGAGAGGGGGAGAGAGAGAGAGGAGAGAGAGAGAGAGAGAGAGAGGAGAGAGAGAGAGAGAGAGGAGAGAGAGAGAGAGAGAGAGAGAGAGAGAGAGAGAGAGAGAGAGAGAGAGGGAGAGAGAGAGAGAGAGAGAAGGAGAGAGAGAGAGAGAGAGAGAGAGAGAAAGAGAGAGAGAGAGAGGAGAGAGAGAGAGAGAGAGAGAGAGAGAGAGAGAGGACGAGAGAGAGAGAGAGAGAGAGAGAGAGAGAGAGAGAGAGAGAGAGGAGAGAGAGAGAGAGAGAGAGAGAGAGAGAGAGAGAGAGAGAGAGAGAGAGAGAGAGAGAAAGGCGAAGGCAAGCTCTTCCGGGTGCCTAAGAGAGACGAGGGAATGACGGGGCTGGCAATACAGGGAACACATACTGGCATGAGGCTTGACGACATGCTGCGTGCAGGTCGGGCTACGCAAGGCCTAGTAGTAGTAAGTAGTCGTTGCAGTGTTTCAATCCATCAAGGAGTCACCCGCCGTGAAGTATTTCATCTCACACGAACTTTAATAACAATTAAATTAAATAAGATAACCCGTGAAATACAGATGTTAAGTGTTCCTTCATAATCGTGTTTCACACATTCTACGTAAGGACTCACGCAAGCCTCTTGAAGGCGGTGTTACACAGAGACGATTGTGCTGAGTGAGCAGACTCTCGCTGAGCAACTTTGTGTGGTGTGCTGAGGGCAATGATGCACACACGCGGGGTGTGTGCCGATGAGCCAGTCCTGCCACAACAACAGCAGCAGCCACGGCGCGATGCTGCGGCTCCACCATGCCGTTGCAGCAGCGGGCGTGATGCTGTGCTCCACCATGCCGTGCAGCAGCGGGCGTGATGCTGTGCTCCACCATGCCGTGCAGCAGCGGGCGTGATGCTGTGCTCCACCATGCCGTGCAGCAGCGGGCGTGATGCTGTGCTCCACCATGCCGTGCAGCAGCGGGCGTGGCACAGCCTGGTCTTCGCCTCCCACTGTTTTTGTCACCAGGTGGGTTCTCTATATTTGTATATTAAAGTGTATTTGTAAATAATTTTTTTCGTGGAACGTATAATTCGAAGTATAAATATTTGTTAATTAATTTCTGTCAGGCCTATTATGTCTAAATGTAACTTATTTTCACATATATTTAGGTATTCAAAGAGTTTTGGAACAAAATACATTTGCAATAAATAACACATTCGGTTCTTTTTATAACAGGCATTTCTTTGTTCAACGAGCAGAAATGCTGAGCAGAAATAACTTCTGAGTAGTTCCCCGTTAAACAAGGTTTCCGTGAGCCAAATGCTCCAATGCTCCTCCTCCTCTCTTTGCACCCCCTTCCTCTCTCCCTCCACCCTCCGCTTCTTACACAACACTAACACTGGATACGTAACTCTAAATTGTTTCTCAGAACTGGATCGAGTCAGGCTTTTACCCCTACTTGGCAACGCTCCAGCAACTTTTCTGCCCGATGTATAATTGTCATTGCTCCTAAACACGATCTGGGCATATGAAAGCACTTTTATTTTGGTCTTCACTGTCTGGTTTGCTGTAGCTACGAAATCTGAAAGGCAAAAATAGCACAACACGAGAAAAAAACCAGATCTTGTCTCTCATCTTCTCGTCACAATCTTCTCTAGAAATTAGCACTTTTATTTTTTTTTGTCTTCTGAAATCTGAAAGGCAAGAAGCAAAAAACAATGACTTGATCTTGTCTCATCTTATACAAATCTTCTCCGGAAAGTAGATGTTTGAGTCTGGGTGCCTTCACTTTCAAAAATAATTTAATATTAGAAAGGAATTTAGTTAGAGAAGGTAGGAGCGGATAGACCGGGTGCTCTTAGCAAGCCTATGTTATTACGTGGTGAAGAAATGACCCCTTTATTTGCTCGAGTTAGAATGCAAGAACGAAAACAAAAGTGAAGGTCTGATGAAGGTCATAAAAAAACACGTAACAAAATTAATATAAAAAAAAATATTAGTGATTTATTTAAAAAGATGAAACATTTTTTAGAGAAACGACTCATTATTTTTTTTCCCCTGTCCATCAGTTAGAATGCACGAATGAAAACAAGAGTGAAGTCGTCGAGGTGTCTGATGAAGGTGATAAAAAAACATGTAATAAAATTTATATATAAAAAAGATTAGTGAATTTATTTCAAAGATAAAAAATAAGATTAGAAAAAAGACTTATTCCCGTAGACGAGTTAGAATGAACGAACGAAAACAAGAGTGAAGTCGTGGATGTGTTTAACCCCTTGAGGACCCACAACGTAATATCCATTGTAATTTGGGTACCATTAGACAATTTTTAGTGAATATAAGCAATATTTTATAGATAGGACTGTTTAGTATCCTTGTCCATTAGCTAATTTGGTATATTTAGTTAGTTTTCGTAATTTTATGGCTAACAACAGACATTTTTTTATAGCAAAGGAAAGATCTGGGCGTGAAAGGGTTAAACCAATTACAGGGGATGTGTGTGTGTGTGTGTGTGTGTGTGTGTGTGTGTGTGTGTGTGTGTGTGTGTGTGTGTGTGTGTGTGTCTGTGGTGTGTGTGTGTGTGTGTGTGTGTGTGTGTGTGTGTGTGTGTGTGTGTGGTGTGTGTGTGTGTGTGTGTGTGTGTGTGTGTGTGTGTCCCAAGGTCGCTGTATATATGCGGTTGCCCACATACAATACAGGACACTTTTAAACAAACCTCCACAATATACTTCCTGGTTCCTGCCGCTTGCAATGGAAACGCCAACCCCACTGAAACCCGCCCCGCCCAACCCACCCGCCCCAACCACCCGCCCCAACCCACCCCGCCCCGCCCAACCACCCCGCCCGCCCCAACCCCTTCCGTCCCGCCCCAACCCCACCCAGCCCCGCCCCAACCCACCCCAACCCCGCCCCAACCCACCCAGCCCCGCCCCAACCCACCCAACCCACCCAGACCCGCCCCACCCCACCCAGCCCCGCCCAACCCAACCAACCCCGCCCCAACCCACCCAGCCCCGCCCCAACCCACCCAACCCCGCCCCAACCCACCCAACCCGCCCCAACCCACCCAGACCGCCCCACCCACCCCGCCCCAACCCCCAGCCCCGCCCAACCCACCCAGCCCGCCCCGCCCGTCCCAACCCACCCCAGCCCCGCCATCACATCCTCACAGCCATCAACGAACCCATCAACATAAATTTTCATCCCGTTTATATTAAAATTTTATCTTATTTTTTCCGCTCAGTTCCATTGCCTTTTAAATTTGCACCCTCTCTCCTTTTCCACAACGTTACCCTTGCCTTTGCCCTTGCCTACCTCTCCTTCCACAAGCCTTATCCTTACCGTCCCATCAACATCACCCACTTTTTTATCTATTATTATATGTTTCCGCTCCCTTCCATTGGCCTTCAACATTACTACTCCCTTCATTACTTTGCCATAGCGTTACCCTTTCCTACACCACAAGCTTTATTCTATATTTTCATTACAATCCTATCAGCTTCACCCCTTTTCTTACATATTTCTTTTTTACCCGTCAGTTCCAGTAGCCTTCACCCTTGCCACGCCCTTCATTACTTTGCCACAACGTTACCCTTTCCTTCCTTCCCTAAACAAATCCTTACAAACCCATCAACTTCAACCTTTTTTTATTTATTTATCTATTTTTTACCCTCAGTTCCATTGGCCTTCACCCTTGCAGCAGCCTTTCCCTTTCCTAGCAACGTTACCCTTTCCTAGCTTTCCCCTAACCTCTTCACGCCCAGCTCTTTCCTTTGCTAGATGAAATTGTTTGTTAGCCATAAAACTACGAAAAAGTAACTAAATAAACCGAATTACCTAATGGACAAGGATATTTAACAGGTCATATCTATATAATATTGCTTATGTTCACTAAAAATCGTCTAAAGGTACCTAAATTACAAAGGAAATTACGTTCTGGGCCTCAAGGGGTTAAACCTTTCCCCTTACCTAGCCTCCCCTGCCCTCGCCTCACTCAATCCAAGGCACCTATAAGAGCCTCTTCTATGTTCCTTGACTCAATCACCTACATACACTCTGTATTTTTAACGAGGTGAAAAATCTGGCCCCTTGCTGCTTACTGACTGATATTTGATGCCAGGAGAAGAGAATACTACGTTTCTAAATTTCAGCAGTATTTCATCATAGTTAACCATATTATCAGGTAAACAGAGGCATCATTTTAAGACTGAGACCTTAAGATAGAATGGAATTTTTGCCTCGTAAAAAAAAAATAGACCATAGATTTTAACCCCTTGAGGCCCAGAACGTAATTTCCATTGTAATTTGGGTAATATTTGACGATTTTTAATGAATATAAGCAATATTTTATAGATGTGACCTGTTTAGTAACCTTGTCGACTAGCTAATTTGGTATATTCAGTTACTTTTCGTAATTTTATGGCTAACAACAGACGATTATATATATCAAAGGAAAGATCTGGGCGTGTAAAGGTTAAATTATCCTGGGTGACATCGGACCGGCCGGCGCATCCCTCCTCCCGCGGCACCCGAGATGACGGCCGCGATCGCCACGCCATCTAGGTATAAACAAGGGAAATAACGCGCCAGTTCACTTTCTCCTACGACCCTGTGGTTACGTTCATCCCGAGGACACCACCACCACCACACCACCCCGGGGGGGGGGGTTATAGGGGGGGAGGAGGATGTGTGGTGTGGTATGGTGGGGAAGGTGGGGTGTAGAAGGAGAGGTAGAGTGAAGTGGGAGATATTAAAGAAGCGGTGTGAAGGAAGATATGATTTAAGTGATGAGAGAGAGAGAGAGAGAGAGAGAGAGAGAGAGAGAGAGAGAGAGAGAGAGAGAGAGAATGAGAGAGAGAGAGGAGAGAGAGAGAGTGTGTGTGTGTGTGTGTGTGTGTGTGTGGGGTGTGTGTCTCTGTGTGTGTGTGTGTGTGTGTGTGTGTGTGTGTGTGTGTGTGTGTGTGTGTGTGTGTGTGTGTGTGTGTGTGTGTGTCTGTGTGTGTCGTGTGTGTGTGTGTGTGTGTGGTGTGGTGTGTGTGTGTGTGTGTGTGTGTGTGTGTGTGAGGCATGCATTGCACACACCACACACACACACACACACACACACACAAACAAGCGAATATACAAACAGACAGGCAACAAGGACGCAGGTCAACAAACACACAAACACACAAACAGACACACAAACAAACAAGCCACAAAAAGGGCAATGAATGCAACACACACCACACCAAGAACAAATAGCCAGACTTTAAAAATATCATAAAACTTGTCAATTAGTAAAGTTAATTCATAGGATATCACGTAACACCACACACACACACACAACACACACACACACACCACACACACACACACACACACACACACACACACACACACACATCCCCTTCCTCAAGTGTGACAGTAACCACCGGAATTTCTCAGTGAAAAATCCCCGGAAACGATCGAGGCTAGGGATCGAACGCCCGAACCACAGAATGGCACACGGCGTTCTAAACCACCAAGCCACTCATACGGTGTGTGTGTGTGTGTGTGTGTGTGTGTGTGTGTGTGTGTGTGTGTGGTGTGTGTGTGTGTGTGTGTGTGTGTCCACCTATCACACACACACACACTTATGGGACGATATACGTAGAGCCGGTTAGACATATACAAGACAGTACAAGGTATATCTGAGGACCTCGATCACAGGGGGTCTCGTGTTACCTGGATAGCGCAGGTAAGGGTGTGTAAGGGTGTGCGGGCAGGAGCGTGCGGGAGGAGGGAGGAGGCGCGGAGGCATGGGAGGGAAACAGAGAAGAGAGAGAAGAGAGGGAGTGTAGGAGAGAGGAGAGTAAAGGAAGGAGGAAGGAGAGAGTAAAGAGAAGGAGAAAGGAGAGAGGGAGTGTAGGAGGGAGGAGAGTAAAGGAAGGAGGAAGGAGGAAGTAAAGAGAATGGAAAGGAGAGAGGGAGTAAAGAGAAGGAGGGAGGAGGGAGTAAAGAGAAGGAGAAAGGAGGGAGTAAAGAGAATGGAAAGGAGAGCGGGAGTAAAGAGAATGGAAAGGAGAGAGGGAGTAACGGTAGAAGGGCAGGGAGTAACGGGAAAAGGATGAAGAGAGATAATAGGAAGAAACGGAGGAGAAAGGGATTACATAGGATTACATAGGAGTAACAGACACCAGGAGACCTATTGGTCCATAGCGAGGGTATCTGCTGAACTACATACTACTAACTATCAACTACTTGTAAGAAAACAGTTGGAAAAAGATACCATGTCCCTAAAGAGGATGGGAACATGGAAGTTCCATAGTGCAGAATGATAGGATATGAAAAATACTAACTACAACTACCACTACCACTACAACTAATCGATACGGGGGACTAGATACGAATTCGCACTATCAATACCCATTTACTTTACAGTGTGCGTCAAGTCTGTTTTAATGTAGTATTGTGTGGCTCGACAACATTGCATGGTAACTGTTCCATCGATCAACGACTCTAACATTGAAATAATTTTTACGGAGATCGGTGATGCAACGTTGACCGTTTAGTTTTAAACCATTATTTCTTGTTGTCACTTGAGTTGAAAGCTCGAATATCTATTAGTCTCTTGATTAATGACATCAAAACCTTTTAGGATCTTAAAGGTTTCTATCAAGTCCCCACGGATTCTACGATCCTTTAAGGAAAACATATTAAGTTTCCGCAGTCTCTCTTCAAAAGATGAATTTCGCAGAGATGGAATTTGTTTGGTTGCTTTTTCTTTGCACTGATTCCAATTTGGCTTGATCTTTTACGAAAACAGGGCGACCAAAATTTGGGAACGGCATATTCCAAGTGCGGCCAAAACCAAGGACGTGTATAATTGTGTCATTACTTTCGGAGTTTTATGTTAAAAGTTACGTTTAATAAAGCCAACAATCATATTTGCCTTTTTACTGGCAGCTAGGCAATGCGAACTGGTTTTCAGATCATTACTGATGATGACACCTAAATCCTTTTCCTGCTGTACTTCAGTTAACGATTTATTTTGCATTTGATAGTTTATAATTTGAGGTTTTTCATTGCCTATATGCATTACTTTACATTTATCGGAATTGAATTTTAATAGCCATTTATCACTCCAATCTGATAGTTTGTCGAGGGATGAGGAGTAGTAGGGTGAAAGCGCTAGGGTGTCGTGGCTAGGGTGGGGATCAGGGTGTCAGGGGTAAGGAGGGTGAGTGAAGGTGACGAACCAGCCACTGATAAGGACAACACCCCGTCACCCTACACACCCCTACCCGTCACCCTACACACCGCTAATTAACGACAACCCGTCACCCCTAACAACCCTCAGCCTGCATAGCCTTCCTCCCAGCCCTCTGCACTTCTTCCTCTTGTCTCCTCTTCCTCTCCTTCTACTCTCTCACAATCTCCCTAACTCAAACAAATCATTATTCTCATCTTACAAGTTATGTAAGTGACCGCACGGTGGCTGCGGCGAGGCTATAGGACGGAAAGACTATACGTCGTGATCATTGCATTGGGTGTTAACTTCAGGCGGTATTACACGGAGACGATTTTGCTGAGTGAGCAGACTTTGTGTGGTGTGCTCAGGGCAATGGCCACACGGCGATGAGGGTGTCGATCAGCTTTCTTGTCACAATAATAAATGTCACCATAACAAAGCGGCTGGCGGTGATGGTGCAGTGCAGCAGCAGGCGTGGAATAAAGCTTGGTCTTCGCCTGCCACTGCTTGTGTCACCAGTGGCTTGGTGGGTTCTGTATGTCTGTATATTAAAGTATATTTGTAAACAATAGTTTTCATGGAACGTATAATTCGAAGTATGAATAGATGTTAATTGATTTCTATCAGGCATAATTTATGTCTTAATTTACTTATTTTCACATTATATCTAAGTATTCAAAGAAATTTTGGAACAAAATACGGTCACAATAGATAATAATATCGGTTCTTTTTATAACCGGCATCACTTTGCTCAATGAGCAGAATTGCTGAGCAGAGATTTCGCTGAGCAGAAATAGTTTCTGAGTAGTTCCCCGCGTGCTCACGAAAACAGGGTTTACGTGATCCCAATACTCACGATAGTCTGCTCACTCAGCAAAATTGTCCCCGTGTTACAGCGCCTTTACACACACGCGTCGATATTAAAACGCCTTAAGAGAACAAGGTAGTCTGCTTCATTTTTCCGATATTTACTCACGCTATCCCTCACTGGATGGTATTTAAAAACATTTAGAAAATTTTCACCTCCACTGCCGCAAAAAAAAGAGAAACTCTATAATGACATTTTTTTCCTTCGCGCCGTAGATAAGGAAAGCCTGTTTGGAGAAAGCCAGTCACCGTCTTTCTTTACTTATTCCTAAAAAAATGTATGTGTATATAAATGAGAGAGAGAGAGAGAGAAGAAGAGAGAGGAGAGAGAGAGAGAGAGAGAAGAGAGAGAGAGAGAGAGAGAGAGAGAGGAGAGAGAGAGAGAGGAGGAGAGAGAGAGAGAGAGGGAGAGAGAGAGAGAGAGAGAGAGAGAAGAGAGAGAAGAGAGAGAGAGAGGGGAGAGAGAGAGAGAGAGCTTTCCCGCGGATGTTTAAACAAATTCACATGTACATATATTAGTGCTTTCATGAACCTAATCAACAGCATCACATAACCACAAAAAGAGAGAGAGAGAGAAGAGAGAAGAAGAGAGAGAGAGAGAGAGAGAGAGAGAGAAAAGAGGGGAGAGAGAGAGAGAGGGGAGGAGAGAGAAGAGAGAGAAGAGATCCCAATCGTGGCAGGTGTGTGATTTAGCCCGCGGACGTCCTGGCTTGGAGGGGGGAGGGGGGAGCAAGGGGGAGAAGAAGAAAGTGGGGGCGAGGGCGGGGAGAGGGGGGAAGAGGGGGGAGGAAGGGGGACCCAACGCCCATCCAGCTAGTTGTTATCCTACACAAACAAAGACGACTAAAGGAGGGAAGAAAAGTAACACACTAATAACCAACTGTACTGTTGCGGTTTGCTGAGGGAGGGAGGAGGGAGGAAGGGGGGGGAGAGAGAGAGAGAAGAGAGGAGAGCGAGAGGGGGGAGAGGGGAGAGAGGGAGAGGAGAGAGAGGAGTGTGGTGGTAAGTTGGGCATTCTGATCTATAGTATAGCAGTTGTTAATGAGGAGAAAGCATTAATAGCAACTTGTTGATGATGTACAGAACAAAGCAATACTCTATTATATATCTCTTCAATCATGGGATTCTCTCTCTCTCTCTTATGTTTAATAGATAGATAGATAGATAGATAGATAGATAGATAGATAAAGAGAGAGACTTGAAAATAGCACAATATTCCCTCTTGCAAAGTTCTCTCTCTCTCTCTCTCTCTCTCTCTCTCTTCTCCATCCCCTCTCTCTTTTCTCTTCTCTCTCTCCCCTCTTCCCTTCCTCCATCCTCTCTCTTCCATCTCTCCCTCCTCTCACTCCTCTCTCTCCCTCCTCTCTTCTCTCCTCTCCCTCTCCTCCGCTTCCTCTCCTCTCTCTCCTCTCCTCTCTCTCTCTCCTTCCTCTCTCGCTCTTCTCTCTCTCTCTCTCTCTCTTAAGACAGAACATTTGAAAGGGATAAACAGAACAGGACGGGGAGTAAAAGCAGAGGCAAGGCGACGGACATATTCACAGCCTTGATAAGCTGCTAACCAACATCGCCTTTATCCCGAGACACGGGGCCGAGTGTGAGCCCTGCGATACGACACCTTACTGCCCACACACTCTTGATCCACCCGGCAACAAGCGGCGACGAGGATGTAGCTATAGACTTAAACCCTTAGAGTCTCAGCTTGGAGAATAACTCATTACATATTAGGGGTTTTAAAGTAATCATCCAGACCATTTAATCATTCCTGATTTAATGCAGTCAAAATATAGCCATTATCGAGTATATCAACAATATGTTGTCACTTTTTTGCATCCAGTCACTCGTTTAAAAAAATCCGCAATAAAAATCTGTAAATTCCCCGAGCTTCCAAAACGCTCCTCACGACAAGCAGACGACGCACCACGGCTCGGTGACGTCACATGAGGTGGCCTCCCAGCCGCGCGATAATACAAATACGCGTAAAATTCTAAATAAATATAGTACTTGAAGAATTTTGGGCGTTTCTGATATTTTTTTTTTTGCGCTATGGCATATACTTAAGTGCATCCTTTATGGGTGCAGCAAGAAAGCTGTGCCTTTCCAGAGAACTTATCACCCGTTCCCGACCTATACAGCCATGATAAATGTGTGGAGAAGGTGTGTGCGCCGGGGGAGAGGCAGCGTGTGTGATGCAGATTGTCGCCTCTCAGTGACGGCATCAACAAGTTTCGCGCCACGGCTGGAACCGGGTTGTTGTATTTCCCGCACTTTCTACAAAAGTCATGTTTTTAGGGAAATAAGGCGTGGAAATAAATAATTTTTTGTGGATTAGGTATTCAACATACTTATGCAAAGTAAAAATGGATCTGGACGATTACTTTAAGGCTCGTTTATGGAAGGGGAAACAGGGTGTGATGCGCGAATGGGACGTAGGATGAGACCGGGGATGTGTATGTCATAGGTGTGTGATGTGAGGTTAGCTAGGCAGTGTGAAGGGTGGGCAGTGGGTGGGCAGTGGGTGGGCAGTGGGTATAGGCGGCGGGCCAAGGGAACAACAGTTATGCACTTTCTAGTTACACAGTGACAGGGTGAGTCAGCAGGGGGTGAAGAGATGACACACACACACACGCACGCACGCACGCACGCACGCACGCACGCACGCACGCACGCACACGCACACGCACACACACACACACCTTCCTCATTCATCACAGTTTATGCTATGTCAATCCTTAATTAAATCCCTCGACACTCTTCCTACACATCTCATACACCGTTTGTTTTCTATCCTAACTTGATGAAAAATGTTGATCTTTACGGTTAGAGAGAGAGAGAGAGAGAGAGAGAGAGAGAGAGAGAGAGAGAGAGAGAGAGAGGAGAGAAGAAGAGAGAGAGAGAGGAGAGGAGAGAGAGAGAGAGAGAGAGAGAGAGAGAGAGAGAGAGAGAGGAGAGAGAGAGAGAAAAGAGAGAGAGAGAGAGAGAAGAGAAAGAGAGAGAGAGAGGAGAGAGAGAAGAAGAGAGAGAGAGACTAAGAATATGGATAAATAAAAGAAATCCAAGACATCGATCCTGGCTTAAGAGAGAGAAGAAGAAGAGAAGAAGAGAAGAAGAGAAGAGAAGAAGAGAGAGGAAGAAGAAGAAAAGAAGAAGAGGAAGAAAGAGAGAAGAAGAGAAGAAGAAGAGGAAGAAGAAGAAAGAAGAGAAGAAGAAGAAAGAGGAAGAAGAAGAGGAAGAAGAAGAGAAGAAGAAGAGAAGAGAAGAAGGAGGCAGAAGAAGAGGAAGAAGAAGAGGAAGAGGAAGAAGGAAGAGGAAGAAGAAGAAGAGGAAGAAGAGAAGAGGAAGAGGAAGAGAAAGGGAAAAGGAAGAAAGAGAAGAGAGAAGAAGAAGAAGAGAAGAAGAGAAGAAGAGAAGAAGAAGAAGAGGAAGAGAAGAAGAAGAGGAAAAAGAGAAGGAAGAAGAAGAGAGAAGAAGAAGAGAAGAGAAGAGGAAGAAAGAAGAACGACAGAAGAAGAAGAGGAAGAGGAAGAGGAGAGAGGAGAGAGAGAGAGGAAGAGGAGAAGAAGAAGAGAAGAAGAAGAAGAAGAGGAAGAGAGAAGAGAAGAGGCAAGAGGAAGGGAAGGAAAAAGAGAAGAAGAAAAAAGAAGAAGAGAAAGAAGAAAGAGGAACAGATAAAACAAAGCAAAAAGGAAGAGGAAAGAGGAACGAGGACGAACGACAAGAGGAAGAGGAGAAAGAGGAGAGACGAAGAAGAAGAGAGGAGGAAGCAGAAGAAAGGAAGAGGACGAAGAGGGAAGAGGAAGGGAAAAAAATGCAAAGAGAGAGAAAAAAAAAGAGCAAAGAGCAAGAATAAGAAAACAAAACACAACAGGAGAGGAGGAAGAAAAAAACAACAAACGAGACGACGCAGACAAAAAAAGGAAGAGAGCGAAGAGAAGGAAGGGAGAGGGAGGAGGAGGAGGAGGAGGAGGCGGAGGAGGAGAGGAGGAGGAGGAGGAGGAGGAGGAGTAAGAAAAAAGAAGAAATCGTGATGATGGTGATGGTGAAAAAAAAAGACAGAGAGAGAGAGAGAGAGAGAGAGAGAGAGAGAGAGAGAGAGAGAGAGAGAGAGAGAGAGAGAGAGAGAGAGAGAGAGAGAGAGAGAGAGAGAGAGAGAGGAGAGAGGAGAGAGCGAGAGAAGAGCGAGAGAGAGAGAGAGAGAGAGAGAGAGAGAGAGAAGAGAGAGAGAGAGAGAGAGAGAGAGAGAGAGAGAGAGAGAGAGAACGGCTGGTTATAATAATTTCTTCCTCTAGCACACTTCTCATCAATCACTTTTTTCTTCACTTCATGTTAAGAGTTATTTTTGTTTCTAATCCTTTGACGATTTGACTTTTATGTTTTAGAGTTAAGATGTTTTTTTTCTTCTCTTCTATGGTGGTTTAAATCTACAGTGGAATGTACAGTGGCTTTTGTTATAGATTGTTAGTGAAGCTGTTTACTTGTTCGTGTGTCTGTTTGTATGTCTGGATGTCACTGTGTTTGTCTGTCTGTCTGTCTGTATCTCTCTCTCTCTCTCTCTCTAAAGGCTTACTGAACATAGCGATACAGTTCAGCTATATCATTCTTATGGAGTCACACTTTCTACACAAACCATACGCACACGCACACGCACACGCACACGCACACGCATACACGCACACCATACAACAATCCTTTCCCTATGTATGCCTTGATAAAAAAAAGTTCTACATAGGCAAACAGCGTGCAGAGAAAAGTTTGCGTGTGGTTCCGTGTGTGTGTGTGTGTGTGTGTGTGTGTGTGTGTGTGTGTGTGTGTGTGTGTGTGTGTGTGTGTGTGTGTGTGTGTGTGTGTGTGTGTGTGTGTGGGCGTGTGCGTGGGCGTGAGCAAGGGCGTGAGGACTGAGGACCTATAAGCAAGGTTTCCAAGTCACGCCCTTGTTTGAATACGGTGCGAAATATTGGCGAGAAGATTTGTTGCTATTTCTCTCTCTGTGTATCTTTCTCTCTCTTTCTCCTTTCTCTGTCCTTCTGTCTTTCTCTCCATATCTGTCTGTCTGTCTATCTTTTTGTCTCTGTCTGTCTGTCAGTCTCTCTCTCTCTTTCTCTTTCTCTGTGTGTGTCTGTCTATGTCTGTTTGTCTGTGTCTGTCTGTCTGTCTGTCTGTCTGTCTCTCTCTCTCTGTCTGTCTGTCTGTCTGTCTCTCTCTCTCTGTGTCTCTGTCTGTCTGTCTGTCTGTCTGTCTGTCTGTCTCAATATCACACGCAACATACTAATCAGCTGCTTTCCCTTACTACCTCTACTACTACTACTACTACTACTACTACTACTAACTACTACTACTACTACTACTATACTGTACTACTACGACTAAGTACTTACCGACTACTTAACTACTGAAAAACTAGTGTGATGATATTCTGACTATTACGATACTAGCTACTAGACTATACTACACTAGCTACTACTACTGCTACTAGTACTATACGACTACACTGTACTACGTACTAGCTACTACTATGCTACTACTACTACTACTACTGCTACTACTATACTACTACTACTACTACTACTACTACATACTACACTACTACTACTACTACTACGTACTACTACTACTACTACTACTACTACTACTATACTACTAAATACTATTACTATACATACTACTAACTACTACTACTACTACTATACTACTACTACTACTACTACTATACTACTACTACTACTACTAACTACACTACTACTACTACTACTACATACTACTACTACTACTATACTACTAACTACTACTACTACTACTACTAACTACTACTACTAACTACTACTACTACTACTACTACTACTACTATACATACATAATACATTTCCACATGTAAATAACAAAAGTTCAGAGATAACAAAATATCAGTCTATAGCTCGACCAACATTATATACATGAATAAATAAAAAATAAAAAATATACCTATATACAAAAAACATGAAGAAAAAAATTGTTTATACATGAGAAAGAAAAAAAAATATATAAGGTTAGTATTTTACATAACGGCTTAAGAGAAAAAAGAAAGGGAGGAGGAGGAGGAAGAGAAGGAGGAAGAGGAAGAGGAAGAGGAAGAGGAAGAGGAGAGGAGGAGGAGGAGGAGGAGGAGGAGGACGAGGAGGAATATCTACTAATTAAGAGGCACAATGAACGGTAAAGACACGTCATTAGTAGAGCAATTATATAGTTGAGGGGGGAGAGGGGAGAGAGAGAGAGAGAGAGAGAGGAGAGAGAGAGAGAGAGAGAGAGAGAGGAGAGAGAGGAGAGGAGAAGAGAGAGAGAGAAGAGAGAGAGGGGATAAGATAAAGATAAGATTGTTTCATCCTATCTAGACACTTTGCAAGTACCAACTACAAGGTTATTGACTATACAAAGCGCCGCCACGTCAGCACGAACTAGGCGGACTCGAACCGCTGACCGAATGCACAGGGACGCTGCACATTTCGAGCTCACGTCTCTACCAACCTTGCCACCCTGACGGGCTAGAGAGAGAGAGAAGAGAGAGAGAGAGAGAGAGAGAGAGAGAGAGAGAGACGAGAGAGAGAGAGAGAGAGAGAGAGAGAGAGAGAGAGAGAGGGAGACAGAGGAGAAGTGAGAGGAGAGAAGAGAGAGAGGAGAGAGAGGAGAGAGGCGGAGCACAGAGGAGAAAGTGAGAGTGATGACTTGTAAGAGGGAAGGGAGGAGGAGGAGGAGGAGGTGGAGGTGGAGGAGGAAAGGAAAGGAAAGGGAAGATGAGGAAGGAGGCGGAGGAGGAGGAGGAGGAGGAGGAGGAGGAGGAGGAGGAGGAGGAGGAGGTTAAGAAGTGAGATTATGTAATAAATAATGACAAAAATATTGTATATATGAAAAAGAAGAAAATCAATCATGCAACTCACACACAAACTAAAAAGAAACAACAAGAAGGCAGATGATGAAATAAATACAGAAAATCATAATACATAATAATGAAAGAATCAGAAAAAGAAGAAAAATAAATGATGAAACACACACACACACACACACACAAAAATAATTCACAAAAAAAGACAAAAAAGACAAAAAAAGAAAAAAAGAAAAAAAAAAAAAGAAAAAGAAAAGAAAAAAAAGAAAAGACAAGACAAAAAAAAAGAAAAAAAAAACAAAAAAGACAAAAAAAAAGACAAAAAAAGACAAAAAAAGAAAAAAATAGACAAAAAATGAAAAAAAATGACAAAAAGACAAAAAAAGAAGAAAAAGAAAGAAAAAAAAAAAAAAAAAGAATAATCTAGAAATGCAGGAATAAATTTTACGAGTAGATAAAAAGTTACAATAAAAGACGAGGATAAAAAGGAAAACAAGAATACAAAGGAAACAAATAATATCAGGAAATGAAAATAATACCAGGAAATAAAAATACTACAAGATGATAGAAAAAAGCACAGAGGCGAGGCGACGTGAAGTAAAGAATACGTTAGAAAAAAAGAAGGGAAAAATAAATAATTAATGAGGAGAGAGTATCCTAATTATCCATGGCGGGAAACCGGAAAGTGAAGGGAAAAGCTGAGAGAGAGAGAGAGAGAGAGAGAGAGAGAGAGAGAGAGAGAGAGAGAGAGAGAGAGAGAGAGAGAGAGAGAGAGAGAGCGAAGAAGAGAGGCAAGACAGCCTTTTTTTTTTCTTCTTCTCTCTCTCTCTCTCTCTCCTCTCTCTCTCTCTCTCTCTCTCTTTTCTCTCTCTCTCTCTCTCAGCCCTTGTTGCATCACTCCCTCCCTCCCTCTCCACATTGTCACAGCGAATGAACACACACACACACACACACACACACACACACACACACACACACACACACACACACACACACACACAAGGAGTCTCGCATTTATTTATGCATGAAAGGTTGGGGCTGATAAGAGATGTGCAGAGGTGGGTGAGGAATACAAAGGAATACAAAGGAATACAAAGGAAGAAAAGACAGCAACAGCCCTACTGGGCCGAACGAGGCTGCCTGTGTGACTACTTTCTACCACTATAGTTTCTACGTAAAAGAATAGCAAAGTTGAAGGCTCCTCCCCACCCACCTCTTCCCGAAGCCGAGGCCGACAGGAAAAAAAGTTAGGAAATAACACCATACAGTAATTACAGTATTGAAAAACTGCAGTGGAATGTGATAGGCAAGGCTGGAGGAGAGACACTCTAAGCTAAAGCTAAAGCGAGGAGAATTTAAAAAAATGCAACACTTCTATGTAGGACCGAAGTAATCGAGTTGGGCAGTTGATGTTAAAAGTATTTATCTAGTTTGTTCTTCAACACCACAACTGTGTTACTATTAACTACTTGTGCTGGAAGAGAGTTCCATATATCAACAGCTCTATTAAAGAACATTGATTTCGCTTCATGTGACCAAAATCGATCTTGTATCCATTACTACGAGTCATGCTTGTCCGATCAATATCTAAAAAGTCGTTTATGTTAGGATTATCGAAGCCATGGAACATTTTAAACCGCTCTATAGTCTCCTCGCAACCTACATTTTGACGAACTGAATAAGTTAAGTTAAGATTCAAGATGAGGACGCACTGCCGCATTGACAAGTGTAAGAACAACTTTTTCAGACCTGTACTCGAAAGCCTTTCCTATGAAACCGGTTAATTTATTTACATTCTGAACAACTTCTGAACAATGTTTGCTGGGCTTGAGGTCGTTGCTTACAATTATCCCCAAGTCTTTCTCTTCGGTAACATTGGAAAGTTCATGTCCGTCCATTGAGTAGTTAATTTGATCATTATAAGTAGTCACACAGACAGCCTCGTTTGGCCTAGTGGGGCTGTTACTGTCTGCTCATTATTTTCATTACTTCCTATATGCAAATCCTTACACTTATCAGTATTGAATTTCATCTGCCACTTCTTTGCCCAACTAACTAAGCGATCAAGGTCAGATTGCAATTGCCTCCTATCGGCAGCCAAGATTACTTTATTCGTTATCTTAGTATCGTCCGCAAACTTTGATATCTTACAGGTGAGGCCTTCGTCAATACCGTTTACATAGATTAAGAAAAGTACAGGACCTAGTACAGATCCCTTGCGGTACACCACTTATAATGGAGGATGGAGAGAGGAGGGGAGTGAGGAGGAGGGATGAGGAGGAGGAGGAGGGAGGAGGATGAGGAGGAGGAGGAGGAGGAGGAGGAGGAGGAGGAGGAGGAGAGAGAGGAGGAGGAGGAGATCGATAGGAAGAGGAGAGAGTGAGGAGGAGGAGAGGAAGACTTCGAAGAGGAAGAGGAAGAGGAGGAGGAGGAGGAGGAGGAGGAGGAGAGAGGAGGAGGAGGAGGAGGAGGAGGAGGAGGATAAGACGAAGAGAAGAGGAGGAGGAGGAGGAGGAGGAGGAGGAGGAAGACGAAGGCGAAGAGGAAGAGGAAGAGGAGGAGGAGGAGAAGGAGGAGGAGGAGGAGGAGGAGAAGGCGGAGGAGGAGGAGGAAGAGGAGGAGGAGGAGGAGGAGAAGAGCAAAACATACATCACAATACTCTGAAGGATTATTCGACAGAGAAAGATGGAGGGACAAAGGTGAATTTCTCTCTTTATTTATTTTCTCTCTCTCTCTTTTAATGAAGAGTGCATTGTATAAGTGATGAACACAGTAACCCGTTCACCGTATAACTAACCCGTTCACCGTATAACTAACCCGTGTTCTCCGGTGTTCCCTGTACCCAAGACCCGCCACGACACTGCTAGACCCGAGACAATATATACACTTCTTTACTTGTACACTTCTTTCACTTCTTTACGCTTCATACACTTCTACACTTCTTCTTCTACACTTCTACACTTGTTCACTTCTTCTACACTTGTTCACTTCTTCTTCTACACTTCTTCACTTCTTCACTTCTTCTACACTTCTTCACTTCTTCACTTCTTCTTCTACACTTCTTCACTTCTTCTTCTACACTTCTTCACTTCTTCTACACTTCTTCTTCTACACTTCTTCACTTCTTCACTTCTTCTTCTACACTTCTACACTTCTTCACTTCTTCTTCTACACTTCTTCACTTCTTCTTCTACACTTCTTCACTTCTTCTTCTACACTTCTTCACTTCTTCACTTCTTCTTCTACACTTCTTCACTTCTTCACTTCTTCTTCTACACTTCTTCACTTCTTCTTCTACACTTCTACACTTCTTCTTCTACACTTCTTCTACACTTCTTTACACTTCTTCACTTCTTCTTCTACACTTCTTCACTTCTTCTTCTACACTTCTTCACTTCTTCTTCTACACTTCTTCACTTCTTCTTCTACACTTCTTCACTTCTTCTTCTACACTTCTACACTTCTTCTTCTACACTTCTTCTACACTTCTTTACACTTCTTCCCTTCTTCTTCTACACTTCTTCACTTCTTCTTCTACACTTCTTCACTTCTTCTTCTACACTTCTTCACTTCTCTCTACACTTCTTCACTTCTTCTTCTACACTCTTCTACACTTCTTCTACACTTCTTTAACACTTCTTCACTTCTCTTCTACACTTCTTCACTTCTTCTTCACTTCTTCTTCTACACTTCTTCTACACTTCTTTACACTTCATACACTTCTTCTTCTACACTTCTTCTACACTTCTTTACACTTCATACACTTCTTCTTCTACACTTCTTCTACAATATACACTTCTATACCCAAGACAATATATACACTTCTATTCTTCTACACTTCATACACTTCTACACTTCTTCTTAACTTCTTCTACAATATACACTTCTATGCCCAAGACAATATATACACTTCTATACTTGTACACTTCTTTCACTTCTTTACACTTATACACTTCTTCACTTCTTCTACAATATACACTTCTATGTCCAAGACAATATATACACTTCTTTACGTGTACACTTCTTTACACTTTATACACTTATACACTTCTTCTTCACTTCTTCTACAATATACACTTCTATACCCGAGACAATATATACACTTCTCTTCTTCTACACTTCTTTCACTTCTTTACACTTCTTCTTCTTCTTCTACACTTCTTCTTCACTTCTTCTACAATATACACTTCTATACCCAAGACAATATATACACTTCTATACTTCTACACTTCTTTCACTTCTTTACACTTCTACACTTCTTCTTCACTTCTTCTTCTACACTTCTTCTACACTTCTTCTACAATATACACTTCTATACCCAAGACAATATATACACTTCTATACTTCTACACTTCTTTATACTTCATACACTTCTTCTACACTTCTTCACTTCTTCTACAATATACACTTCTGTACCCGAGACA
This sequence comes from Chionoecetes opilio, assembly GCA_016584305.1. NCBI lineage: Eukaryota > Metazoa > Arthropoda > Malacostraca > Decapoda > Majidae > Chionoecetes > Chionoecetes opilio. Next base: position 155,884 of record JACEEZ010012694.1, on the reverse strand, counting down.
CGCCCGCGCCTGTTTATCATTATCAAGGACATTTTTTTCCCTTTGGAGTCTCATGTTCAGTTACTACTATAAATGATCTGTGTATAGCTGTGTTATGTACTAAATCAAATTTTCACCACCACGACTGCTGTTTAGGTCTGCTTAAAATCCTTAGTCCTTAACCCCTTCACGCCCAGATCTTTCCTTGGCTATATAAAAATGGTCTGTTGTTAGCCATAAAAAAACGAAAAGTAAAAAAATTGCCAAATTAGTTATTGACAAGGTCTAAAGGGGTATAGCTATAAATATTCTTATGTCCTAAAAACTCTAGTGGTAAAAATTACAGGGGAAATACGTTCGGGGTCTAAAGGGGTTTAAAATCGAGGAAAAGAGAGAGGGAAAAAAGAGAGAGGGAGAGAAAGAAAAGAGAGAGGAGAGAGAAGAAGAAGAGAGAATCCTTGTCCTTAAAACGTACCACCCCCACCCCACTACTATTTAAAATTCCAAACAAAAAATGATAATTGGGGCAAATAAAATAACTATGTTTAAAAAAACATAGATTAATTGGGGAAAAAAAATTTCAATAATATATAATATTAAAAATAAAAATATAATATAATTAAAAAAAATAATAAAATAAAAATATAATAATAATAATAATAAAAATAAAAAATAATAATTAAAAATAATAATAATAATTTTTCTCTATCCTTTATTACTTTTTTCCTCCTTAACTCCACCCTCACATTTGTTTTTGTCCCTTTGTGACATATTGATAAGCACACACCCCCACACACACACCCCCACACACACACACCCACCACACACGAAAACACCACACACACACGTAAACACACAACCAACACACCACACCACCGTAAACACACCACAACCACACACAACACACACACAAACCAAAAGTAAACACAACCACACACCCCACCAAACCCCAACACACCACACACACCACACACACATAAAAAACAAACACACAAAAATATTGTAGCTTATTTACAGAAAATATGATCGATAAAAAAAAGAGGAGGAGGGTCAGGTACCCCAAAATAGCGGGTCACAACTCCAACCTTTCAACTGATCTTATTTCCCCAAAGGTTTATTCTCCCGACCTCCTCCTCCCCACTATAAACCCCCCCACTGTGGGCAAGGCTGGTGTTGTGTGTGTGTGTGTGTGGTGTGTGTGGTGTGTGTGTGTTGGGGGTTTTGGGGTGGTGTGTGGTTATTCACCATTCATTAGTTTTACCTAGTTGTATTTTTTCAGGGCCTGAGCTACGCTGTTGGCCCCCCTCCATATCAACATTTATTTTTTCATTAATTTTTAGTGCTTGTTTGGGTGAAGCCAAACCACCCCGGAGGGGGGTCCAAAACCCCCCGGGTAACACCCGGTTAAACCCCTTACTGCTGGGTGGGCAGGGGCCCCGGGTTTTTTTTAAAAAAGACTGCCCTCTGTCTTCCTCCGCACGGGATTTGAAACCCCGGGGCTTCTCGGTTGTGAGCCGAGTGTGCTGACCGCTACATTATAGGAGTTTCCCCTGTGTGGGGGGTGTGTGTGGGGTGTGTGTGTGTTGTGTGTGTGTGTGGTGTGTTGTGTGTGGTGTGTTTGTGTGTGTGTGTTTGTGGTGAAAAATGTAGGGAAGGGAAATGGTATGTTTGGTTTGTAGAGCGTTTATTACCCGAAAAGTCTGTAATTATTGTGGCGGTGTGTGTGTCATTTAAGTGTAACCGTGTGTGCGTATGTATGTATGAGAGAGAGAGAGAGCGAGTGTCATAAGGAAATGTTGGAGAGAAAGGGATGTCTAGTGTGATGGCATGGCAGAACACGGGAGGAGGAGGAGGCGGCGGCGGCGGAGGAGGAGGAGGAGGAGGAGGAGGAGGAGGAGGCGTATTGGAGTGAGGGACAGGAACACAAAAGACTGCTTAGCCCTGCAGCGTGATCACGGTCGCCTACAATTCATTACGCAGCACTTTTTATCTCCTAGTGCTGCAGGTATTAACGTCTTGTTGTGGGCGAACTCAATACAATTCTTTTTGCCAATATGCTTCTATTTCTATTCGATCAATTTTATTCTATTCTATTTATATTCTTCTATTTCGTCTAAGCGTAGATTTAAAAAAGAAATAGGGAAAAACTGGTTCACAAATAGGGTGGTAAATGATTGGAATGGACTCAGTAGACAGGGAGTTAGTGCGGAGTTATTAGAGAGCTTTAAAGGGAGGCTAGATAAATTCATGGATGAGGATGAAAGGTGGATGTAGGTAGTGTTAAGTAACAGGAACTACCACGTGTAGGTCTCACGGCCTCTTGTAGCTTCCATATTTTCTTATGTTCTTATGTCTATATCTTTCTATCAATAGTTGCTTCTATATATTGTTCCTGAGGTATAATAATTAACATGACCTGGCTATTGTCATTCATAGAGCCGTGAGATGTAGTCATTCCCGATAGGATTAGGCTATGTCATGATTTGTAAAGTGTTTTTCAGGCAGTGTTAGGAATGTTAGGCAAAATAAGTGATGATTTGGTGTTTCCTAGTCAGTCCATACTTTGAGATGACGTCCTGACGCTTGGGAAGGAGTGTACCGTTGTCAATACTCTACTGTCTGACTATAATTTATATCTACCTATCTACCTATTTCCTTATCTACCTATCTACCTATTTCCTTATCTACCTATTTCCTTATCTACCTATCTACCTATTTCCTTATTTACCTATTTCCTTATCTACCTATTTCCTTATCTACCTATTTCCCTATCTACCTATTTCCTTATCTACCTATCTACCTATTTCCCTATCTACCTATTTCCTTACCTACCTATCTATCTATTTCCCTATCTACCTATTTCCTTATCTACCTATCTACCTATTTCCCTATCTACCTATTTCCTTATCTACCTATCTACCTATTTCTACCTACTTTATAATAATTTCTTCTATACTTTTGAGATGACGCCCTATGCCTTGGGAAAGAGTGTACAGTTTTCATGACTCAAAAAATGTCTGTCCAGGATAATTACCGTCGTATAAGTGATAAGTATGTCATGATAAGTACTATAAGTATAAGTACAATATATATGATCAGTATAAATGTTAACCCCTTCACGCCCAGATCTTTCCTTGGCTATATAAAAATTGTCTGTTGTTAGCCATATAATTACGAAAAGTAACTTAATATACCAAATTAGTTAGTCGACAAGGATACTAAGCAGGTCATATCCATAAAATATTGCTTATATTCACTAAAAAGTCGTCGAATGGTAGCCAATTTACAATATAAATTACGCTTCTGGGCCTCAAAGTGTTAAAGTCATCTGCTAAAGGTTTGATGTTGCGCAGATTCTGAACACACCGCCGCGTACGAAGAAAAATGGGAAAAAACTAAATGGGTCGCGATCATTGAGAAAAAAATCAAATCATCCATTGCAATATTGTAGAAAAGGATATTTCACCACTTTTTAACAGACAAGTTGAGACATTCTTCCTTCTCCCCCCTCCCACCTCTTCTTCTTCCTCCTCCTCCTCCAACCTCTTCCTCCTCCTCCTCCTCCTCCTCCTCTACCCCAGCTCCCTACACCCCTATCCTCCCCCTCCCCCTCCTACCCTTACCCTATCTTCTCCTCTACCCACTACCCTAACCTCCTTCACCCCTAGCCACACCCTCCTCCCCCCCTACCCTCCTCCTATCCCTACCCCTCCTTCTCCACCTACCCACTACCCCTTCTTTTCCTCCTCTACCCTATCCTACCCTCCTACCCTACCCGTCCTCCTCCTCCTCCTATCCCTATCCCTTTTTTTTCCTTCTCCTACCACTACCCGTCCTCCTCCTCCTTCTCGCACCTCTACCCATTTTTCCCCCTACAACCCTACCCTAACCCCCTCCCCCTCTTAATCCTACCTCCTCCTCCTACCCACTATCCCTTCCTACCCTAGCCCCTCCCCTCCCCCCACCCCTCCCTATAGGTGTGACCCAACTGCTAACACACCGTGAAACACAAACCTCACTAATACCATGACACAAAACACATCAAAGTGAAAACGCGACCTCGCCTCCACACGTCCCGGCCCGCCCGCCCGCCCGCTGACCGCCCACCACTCGCACGCCCCTGCCCCCCCCCCCCCTCCCCCCCCCCGCCCTAGGAGAGGTGATGAGGCAGAAATATATGGGTCAGCCTGGCGGTGGTGTCCTTCCTGTGATATGTAAGGAGCGGTATGATTGTTCCTGCGAGGGCTGGACTGGCGCGGAGAAAGTTAGAGAAAGGTTATGAGTATGATGCGTTATTATATTATTACAGAAACACGCCACAAAAATAGTAAATACCTGGCTAAGTAATGCTGATCAGAAGTTAAAGAAAGTTATAGAAAGGTTATGAGTATTATGGAGATTTTATGTCATTACTAGCCGACTTTTTTGGCTAGCTCCTGCGGAGGGCTTTTGGTGGGCCCTTCGGCCCAATAATTGTAACACTTGTATTTTAATGATAATGTATTTCACACAACCATGAGTTTAATCTCACAGAATTTTTTTGGGTTATCACAAAATCTGACAAAATATTACTGCAAAGCAGCAGGCTAGACAATGTTCTTGGTCTTTTTGTTGTGTGTGAGGATAAAGAGCTTGCTGCCATCTCCCACTCTTGAGCATCCAACATAGAGCTGACCATGGGAGAAGCAAGGTTGAAGTAGGTGAAGTCCAACATAATTCAGTGATTGGCCTTGTGACTTGTTGATTGACATGGCAAAGCTGACTTTCACTGCAAACTGAAGTCTCTTGAAATCAAATGGCATGTCTGATGGGATGATTAGAATCTTGGGAATGAACACAACTTTTCCCTTTCCTTGTCCAGTGATGACCATGGCCACCAACAGATGAGGAAACATCTTCTTGACAATTAATCTTGTTCCATTGCAGAGCTTTGGAGGATCCAGATAGTAGGACAGATTGGAGGATCCAGGACAGAAGTAACTCTAAAGTAATAGGAAGTAGGCTAGTGAAGTAATAGGACTGAAGTAATAGGACTGAAGTAATAGGACTGAAGTAATAGGACTGAAGTAATAGGACTGAAGTAATAGGACTGAAGTAATAGGACTGAAGTAATAGGACTGAAGTAAAAGAAACCGTCCGTCAGTCGTGCGTTCGTTTCGATATCTTTCTTTTTTCATGCAAAATATCTCGCGTAATTTTTTTTTTTCTTCTTCACAATTCTCGCTAATACTAAAAATAAAAATAAATAAAAGTGATCGGATCATCGCCCAAAGTGGCCTTAAAACCTTCCCCTGGTCGACCTGGTTCCAAAACTGTGCCATATGATGGGATTGCGCGCGCCACTGGGGGCGGAACCTATAGCGGACACCCACACAGACACACACACGCACACACTTTCGATTATATTATTATATAGATGGAAACGCGTCAGAACAATAGTAAATACCGTGAATAAATAATGTTGATATAATGAATGACTAAAATACACGTGTGAATAAGTGACTTAATACCTATAGGAAGACAAAAAAGAACGTATCTGCATTTAATAGAAAGAAAAAGTCGAATATATCAGAGAAAGTTGAAGAAAGGTTATGAGTATGATGACGTTATTACTACCGTAGATAACACTATAGTCGCCAGTCACTTGCCACTGCACTAATGTCGCCAGGCACAATATATTACGAATTTTAGCATCACTACAGACTTTTATGTGTCACTGAAGAGGCATGCACAGTAGTTTATATATTACGTACATCACACTACATGTCTTCAGTGGCACATAAAAGTATGTAGTGATGCTAAAATTCGTTATATATTGTGCCTGGCGACATTAGTGCAGTGGCGAGTGACTGGCGACTATAGTGTTATCTACGGTACTGCAAGTTAAAGGTTATATTAAGGGGATGTTATTATGGCAACGCGTCAGGACAATAGTGAATACGTCATTAAATAATGCTTTGTAATGAATGCATAACAGACACGTGTGGAGAATGAATTAATGAATAGGAAAATAAAATCCTTCGCTTTGTATACAATTCTTCAGAGTCCTTTACGAGCCTCTTCGCTCCTTCACGCATCCTACATGAGTCATGGGAGGGTATTAGAAAGTCCCACAGGATTGCTATAGTATTCCTAGGTTTTTATAAGTACTTTGACAATCGCATGGGTGGCTCAAATAGGGATTAATAATAATAATAATAATACTGAAAATACTAATACTGATCGTTGTATTGAAGTAATGATTAATCTAGCAATGCCTATCATATCTTTATGTCTTGTAGTAGGTTTTGTTTAATTTGTGATTTTTAAGGAATATCTGAAGTATCATGTCATTGTGAATTGGCTGAAATAGGGACTTCTAATAATTGTAACTGAAAACTGATTCCCGATTCGTGTTCAGCATGCCCGAAAACTGCAAGGAACAAATTTCCAAGCAAATCTATTTTTCAAAAAATATTGCAAATTTTGCATGGAGAGTTTTTTTTAAATCGCGTTTTTTTCAATAACTAAAAAAGGCAGATAGTTGCAAGAATTATAGAGAAGTAAATATTAAGTAGATCAAGGGCTATTAATTTGGCGTAAAGCAAAAAAAAATTATTGGTAAATAACCGATAAAATAGCATATTCGTACATTCATACACAACTTCCATTTTCTCGACAACCATGAAGGTGTTTTGACAAGCGGATTACTGCATCATGTAGAAAACCTCAAGATGAACCTTTGTTACTTCGATAAGTTATCTTCTACGGTCATAGTTTTGCGGCAAAATAACAAAAACCTGATCGTCGTCAATTTTGGAATCTTTTTGAGCAGCCAGAAATCCGAAAGGTTTTTTTTTCGCTAGATAAGTGGAAATGCCGGGGATACAATTGTAGATCCATCCATTTACAATAACTTTTGATGGGTAAGTGTTGCTGTGTGAGGAACAAGTTGTGAGCTGAACGCGTTATAGTAAATATTTAAGTTTATAATTCAGAAACTATTCATGTTAGGTCAGTGTAGACGCGAGACCAGTGTTGCCACCTCAGTGTAGGGGGAGGGACTAACTCTATATGATTTTCACGCATAGTAATATATCATACTTTTATGTAGTTTAAAGCAGTATTACTTTGAAAATCCCAAGTTAGACTGAACCTAAGAACAAAAAATAGAAATTGCAACCCGGCATATTTTATTACCATCTACATACTTACATCCATACATACATAGATACCTTAACATTTTATTCATAATACCCACCTCCATAAAAATAAAATAATACTCACATTAAAAAGTATATAACTGCATTAAAAAAACTCCTTTAAAAGTGAAATGGGTTGGCAACAACAGAACTCTTGTAATATATAGAAAGGGTGAGAGAGAATGAGAGAGAGAGAGAGAGAGAGAGAGAGAGAGAGAGAGAGAGAGAGAGAGGAGAGAGAGAGAGAGAGAGAGAGAGAGAGAGGAGAAGAGAGAGAGAGAGAGAGAGAGAGAGGAGAGAGAGAGAGAGAGGAGGAGAGAGAGAGAGTACATCGGAGGAGACGAGAGAGAGAGCTACGAGAGGCTAGAGAAGAAGAAGAGGGGGAGAAGTTTGGGAGCACAAAATACGGGTGGCGTCAAAAAAAGGAGTGCTAAAAATAAGAGTGAGCTCCGGTTAAGAGTTGAAAACTGTTGAGAGGCTTTGTTGTTAAAGGGAAAGCCGCTCACGAAGGTCATGGTGTGTGTGTGTGTGTGTGTGTGTGTGTGTGTGTGTGTGTGTGTGTGTGTGTGTGTGTGTGTGTGTGTGTGTGTGTGTTTATTTTTCTGCATGCGTGCATAAAGATTACATTTATAGATTACAAGATACTACTTCTTTGTTTTCTCTCTCTCTCTCTCTCTCTCTCTCTCTCTCTCTCTCTCTCTTCTCTCTTCTCTCTATCTCTCTCTCTCTCTCTCTCTCTCTCTCTCTCCTCTCTTTCTCTCTCTCTCTCTCTCAACAGTTTTGCTTACATAACCTTGTGTGCAGGTCTGATTAAATCGTAAATATTGGAAAGATAAATGAGGATGGAGGAGAGGAGAGAGAGGGAGAGAGATGAGAGAGAGAGAGAGGAGAGTAGAGAGAGAGAGAGAGAAGGGAGAGAGAGAAAGAGAGAGAGGGAAGAGAGAGAGAGGAGAGGAGAGAGAGAGAGAGAGAGAGAGGGGAGAGAAAAGAGAGAGAAGAAAAGGGAGGAGAGAGAGGAGGGGGAGAGACAAAAGGGAGAGAGAGGGGGAGAAAAGAGGGGATTAATTATCAAGAATCAAAAAAATTTTAAGATTTTTTAAATTACTTCAGCTTTAAAGTTATATAAAAACTCGACGAAAAACAATTTGTCCCCAAAAAACCCCCTCCCTTCTAAACCAAATTTTACAAATAAAGATTTTTAAAATTTTTTTTATTATTTTTAAT
>JACEEZ010012694.1:140000-142500 GCA_016584305.1 Chionoecetes opilio | reverse complement strand
CACCATCACCACCACCACCACCACCACCACCACCATCACCACCATCACCACCACCACCACCATCACCACCACCACCACCACACCAGCCGACTGCACGTAATTTCATCTCATAAAAAAAATTGAACGTCATTAATATCAGGGGTGTTTTTAAGTGAGTTTCATGATGGAAATAAAAATGGTTGTATCAAATGTAATGGTTTTTTTTTGGTAATATATCTATGATCGTGATAAGAAGTCTCGATTTTTTTTGTCATAAGAGTTTCATTTCGCCATTGGAGCAAAACGAGCGTTGTTTCAGGCACGTGTTTCTATAAAAAGTTACATTGGTTGGTAAGTTCAGTTAAATTTTGTGATCTGACTAAAACTTTTGACTAAACTAAACTGACTAAAACTGACTAAAACTGACTAGATTTGTAGGGGTAAGTTCAGTTAAATTATTGGTCTGACTAAAACTTTTGACTAAACTAAACTAAAACTGACTAAAACTGACTAAATTTGAGGGTAAGTTCAGTTAGATTATTGGTCTGACTAAAACTTTTGATTAAACTAAACTAAAACTGACTAAATTTGAGGGTAAGTTCAGTTAGATTATTGGTCTGACTAAAACTTTTGACTAAACGAAACTAAAACGGACAAAAATTTGAGGGTACAGTTCGGTTAAATTTAATGATAGAAAAACTGTGATAGGGAAACACTGTGATAGGGAAACACTGTGATAGGGAAACACTGTGATAGGGAAACACTGTGATAGGGAAACTCTGTGATAGGGAAACACTGTGATAGGGAAACACTGTGATAGGGAACAGGTGAAGACAACAGTGTGATAGGGAAACATGTGATAAGGAAACACTGTGATGGGGAAACACTGATAGGGAAACACTGTGATAGGGAAACAGTGTGATAGGGAAACACTGTGATGGGGAAACACTGTGATAGGGAAACACTGTGATAGGGAAACTCTGTGATAGGGAAACACTGTGATAGGGAAACTCTGTGATAGGGAACCTCTGTGATAGGGAAACACTGTGATAGGGAAACACTGTGATAGGGAAACACTGTGATAGGGAAACACTGTGATAGGGAAACACTGTGATAGGGAAACACTGTGATAGGGAAACACTGTGATAGGGAAACACTGTGATAGGGAAACACTGTGATAGGGAAACACTGTGATAGGGAAACAGTGTGATAGGGAAACACTGTGATAGGGAAACAGTGTGATAGGGAAACAGTGTGATAGGAAAACACTGTGATAGGGAAACACCTTCATAGGTCGGGCAGGACGAGATGGATAAGAACATGTATAGGCACGTAAACACGTGTGCTCTAGGCGAACACGAGAAGCCACTGGTCGATAGAAACAAATAAAATTTAGCCGTAACACATGGAAGGAAAAAATAAAACCTGTCATAGGCGTCAAGACGAGTTGGATGGCGACCAACATGTATAAACACATGTATATGGACTCTTTTTGTGGTATTCTGTACAGGAAACATTGTATTGCATTATTTTGATCATGAAAATGTGTATGTGAACACTGGAAAGAAAAAATGTTGATAGGGAACACAGTAAGGGAACACGAAGGGAACAGTGTGACTAGGGTAAACACTGTGTAGGGAAACAGTGTGATAGGGGAAAACTCTGTGATAGGGAAACATTGTGATAGGGAAACAGTGTGATAGGGAACACTGTGAAGGGAAACAGTGTGATAGGAAACAGTGTGATAGGGAAACACTGTGATAGGGAAACACTGTGATAGGGAAACACTGTGATAGGGAAACACTGTGATAGGGAAACACTGTGATAGGGAAACACTGTGATAGGGAAACACCTTCATAGGTCGGGCACACTCTCAGAAATAAGGGGTATATTAAGGGTAGAATTGTTACATCGCACCATCACTACCCTTTTTATACCCTATGTCCAGGCTAGAGGGTAGATGCTGCTGATTATACCCTTCATCTACCCTTTATCTACCCTTTTTAGACGAGAGGGTTGAGAAAGGGTACATTTGGGGTTGGAAAAGGGTATATTTGGGGTTGGAAAAGGGTATATTTGTAAGGGTAGAAAAAGGGTAGCAGTATTTCATCACTATAAACACCCTTTTTCTACCCTTTTCCTACCCTTTTTTTCTAAGAGTGCAGGGACGAGAGGATAAAGAAATGGCAGCACAGTAAACGCGTGTGCTCTCAAGGCGACCGAGAAGCTGCTGGTCGATAGAAAAAATAAAAATCAGCCGTCACACAAGGAACAGAAAAAATAAACCGTTACATGGTGGCGTCAAGACGAGTTGGTGCGCCACTATAACCACTATTTATTGATCTTTTTTTTTTTTTCTTTTTTACAGCGACTTTTATTTTCATTTATTTTTCATTATATAATTTTTTTTTTTTTCTTGATACGGATAGAAAAAATGTATCATTTCGCCACCCATTGCACGACGACAGTAAGGGACAAGGGTAAAGGATGCTACAAAATAACGCAGACTTGTTTTATCATA
>JACEEZ010012694.1:130000-135000 GCA_016584305.1 Chionoecetes opilio | reverse complement strand
ATGAAGAGACTAAATAGGGTGGCATGAAGAGACTAAATAGGATGGGATGAAGAGACTAAATAGGGTGGCATGAAGAGACTAAATAGGATGGAATGAAGAGACTAAATAGGGTGGCATGAAGAGACTAAATAGGATGGGATGAAGAGACTAAATAGGATGGCATGAAGAGACTAAATAGGGTGGCATGAAGAGACTAAATAGGGTGGCATGAAGAGACTAAATAGGATGGCATGAAGAGACTAAATAGGATGGAATGAAGAGACTAAATAGGATGGGATGAAGAGACTAAATAGGATGGAATGAAGAGACTAAATAGGATGGAATGAAGAGACTAAATAGGATGGCATGAAGAGACTAAATAGGGTGGCATGAAGAGACTAAATAGGATGGAATGAAGAGACTAAATAGGATGGCATGAAGAGACTAAATAGGGTGGCATGATGAGACTAAATAGGATGGAATGAAGAGACTAAATAGGATGGCATGAAGAGACTAAATAGGATGGAATGAAGAGACTAAATAGGATGGCATGAAGAGACTAAATAGGATGGAATGAAGAGACTAAATAGGATGGCATGAAGAGACTAAATAGGATGGAATGAAGAGACTAAATAGGATGGAATGAAGAGACTAAATAGGATGGAATGAAGAGACTAAATAGGATGGAATGAAGAGACTAAATAGGATGGAATGAAGAGACTAAATAGGATGGAATGAAGAGACTAAATAGGATGGAATGAAGAGACTAAATAGGGTGGCATGAAGAAACTAAATAGGATGGAATGAAGAGACTAAATAGGATGGCATGAAGAGACTAAATAGGATGGAATGAAGAGACTAAATAGGATGGAATGAAGAGACTAAATAGGGTGGCATGAAGAGACTAAATAGGATGGAATGAAGAGACTAAATAGGATGGAATGAAGAAACTAAATAGGATGGAATGAAGAGACTAAATAGGATGGAATGAAGAGACTAAATAGGATGGCATGAAGAGACTAAATAGGATGGAATGAAGAGACTAAATAGGATGGAATGAAGAGACTAAATAGGATGGAATGAAGAGACTAAATAGGATGGAATGAAGAGACTAAATAGGATGGAATGAAGAGACTAAATAGGATGGAATGAAGAGACTAAATAGGATGGCATGAAGAGACTAAATAGGATGGAATGAAGACTAAATAGGGTGGCATGAAGAGACTAAATAGGATGGAATGAAGAGACTAAATAGGATGGAATGAAGAGACTAAATAGGGTGGCATGAAGAGACTAAATAGGATGGCATGAAGAGACTAAATAGGGTGGCATGAAGAGACTAAATAGGATGGCATGAAGAGACTAAATAGGATGGAATGAAGAGACTAAATAGGGTGGCATGAAGAGACTAAATAGGATGGCATGAAGAGACTAAATAGGGTGGCATGAAGAGACTAAATAGGATGGAATGAAGAGACTAAATAGGATGGCATGAAGAGACTAAATAGGATGGAATGAAGAGACTAAATAGGATGGCATGAAGAGACTAAATAGGATGGAATGAAGAGACTAAATAGGATGGAATGAAGAGACTAAATAGGATGGGATGAAGAAAAGAGGAAATAGGGTGGCATGAAGAGACTAAATAGGATGGAATGAAGACTAAATAGGATGGGAATGAAGACAAGAGGAAATAGGATGGCATGATGTAGATCTAGATATTCGAAGAGAAAATAGGATAGAATGAAGAGGAGACGCAGGTGATGTTATATAGCGAAGTGTTTATTTGAAGAGAAGTGGTGAAAATTATGTTGCTTCTGACAGTTCATGATTTAAGTTTTATATAACACTAGCCGCAAAGCCGCCCTCCGGGCGGACTTTTTGGCTAGCTCCTGCGGAGGGCTATTGGTGGGCCTTCGGCCCACCACCTGTGTTTGGTGGGCCGATGACCCACCAAACACAGACTCTCCAGATAGCCCCTTCTAGCTTTACTGAAATCATGGATGTAGAAATGTATATTAACGCCAACCCATTCACATCACCCCCAACCCATTCACTCACCCATTACCCATCACCCCCCACCCATTCACTCACCCATTACCCATCACCTCCCACCCATTACCCATCACCCCCCACCCATTACCCATCACCCCCCGCCCATTCATTCACCCATTACCCATCACCCCCCACCCATTCCCCATCACCACACACCCATTCACTCACCCATTACCCATCACCCACCACCTATTCCCTCACTCATCATCCATCACCCCCAACCCATCACCCCCCACCCATTCACTCACCCATCACCCCACACCCATTACCCATCACCCCACCCATTCACTCACCCATTACCCATCACCCTACATCAAGGTTTCCTCAATTCTCGTAACCCACTTTTTTTTTCACAATTCTCGCTAATAGGCTGCTAAAAAAAAAAAAAAAAGTGATCGGATCATCTCATAAGAGAACTTAAAACCTTCCCCTGGTCGACCCGATTCCAAAACTGTGCCATATAAGGGGATTCCGCCACAGGGGGCGGCACCCAGAGCGGACAGACAGACACACACACACACACACTTTCGCTTATATTACCATAGATTTGTTTGGCATTTCCTGATGTGAAGAGATTAAGGCATGAGTGAGCGGTATCATTCATCATTTACTCCATGCGTTTTCGTCACCATTTGTCAGGAAAGGAGACAAAAAAAGACAAAGGACATGATTTATAGCCAAGGACACAAAGAAAGAAAAATAATAGGAAAAGAACCCTCATCATATAAACTTTTTCAATTTTTTTTTTTACATTTGTGCCTATAGCGCGTGTAGGCAGTGACCAGTGACCTCCAGGGGTGGGATGGCAGGCCCTGGAGGCTCACTCGAGGGCTGTGATGGTTGGCCCTCGCCCGTGGTGGCGCAGGCAGGATTTTTATAGTGACGCCTGTGATTAGAGGCTCATACCGCCCCCCCTGTGTCCTCCGATGCACTCGCAATCCAAGGTAGAGTTAATGGGCAGGGCATGTGGGTGTTCTTAGGCCACTCGACGGTGCAGAAAGATTTGAAGTGGATAGTCGCCCTCGTCAGGGATCGTACTCGGGTCACCGAGAACGCCACTCGGAGACGTTATAACCACTCTGCTACCGCCTCCCGCCTCCCCTTCCCTATCTAGGTCAGTGTGTAAGTGGGACATGGTGTCTCCCTGCCAGGTGTTGGGACAGGTAGGACACAGAGCAGGTGCGGCGACCCTCCTTCCATCACACGCCCCGTCGCCTTACATGGGACGATAAACACACTGCTCTCGACGTGACCTCTACTATAACTACTAACAACAACTACTACTACTACTACCACTACTACTATACGCCAGGTTTTGACATCACTACACCGCCCCTTACAAATGTATTTTTTAACCCATACATCCTTTACTGTCTCTGTTTGTTTATCTGTGTCTGTCTCTGTGTCTGTTTATCTGTGTCTGTTTCTCTCTCTGTCTGTGTTTGTTTCTCTGTCTCTGTCTCTTTGTGTCTGTTTCTCTGTCTGTGTCTGCTTATCTCTCTGTGTCTCTGTGTCTGTTTGTCTCTGTCTGTGTCTGCTTGTCTCTCTGTGTCTCTGTGTCTGTTTGTCTCTGTCTGTGTCTGCTTATCTCTCTGTGTCTGTTTGTCTCTGTCTGCTTATCTCTCTGTGTCTGTTTGTCTCTGGCTGTGTCTGCTTATCTCTCTGTGTCTGTTTGTCTCTGGCTGTGTCTGCTTATCTCTCTGTGTCTGTTTGTCTCTGGCTGTGTCTGCTTGTCTGTCTGTGTCTGCTTGTCTCTCTGTCTCTCTATGTCTGTTTCTCTGTCTGTGTCTGCTTGTCTCTCTGTCTCGCTGTGTCTGCTTGTCTCTCTGTGTCTGCTTTTCTCTGTCTGTGTCTGCTTGTCTCTGTCTCTCTGTATATGATTCTCTCTGTCTGTGTCTGCTTGTCTCTGTCTGTGTCTGCTTGTCTCTGTCTGTGTCTGCTTGTCTCTGTCTCTCTGTATATGATTCTCTCTCTCTACGTGGCCTCAACAATACGCCAGGTCTTGACACCACTACACAGCCGCTGACAAACATCAATGAGGTGTACATTGCATTATCATTAAGGGAAAATATGTACACAAAACAAATACTATTGATTGTGTTGTAATTATGTTTAGACGTTTTAACTAATGTTCTGGTAATTACTATTTTTTTTAACTCATACGTTCTTTACTGTCTCCTTGTGTCAGTTTCTCTCTCTCTCTCTCTCTCTCTCTCTCTCTCTCTCTCTCTCTCTCTCTCTCTCTCTCTCTCTCTCTCTCTCTCTCTCTCTCTCTCTCTCTCATTCATACATAAACATACCGGGTTACAAGTCCGCATGATCAAACCCACACGCGACCCACTCCATAATGTCATCCATAGACCACTATGTGTCACCTCATCTCACCAATACCTCCCTCGTACACACCCCACACCCACCACTGCCCCCCCACACCCCACAACAACACCACTGCCCCCCCACACGCCACAACAACCCCACTGCCCCCCCACACGCCACAACAACTCCACTGCCCCTCCCACACGCCACAACAACTCCACTGCCCCCCCACACGCCACAACAACTCCACTGCCCCCCCACACGCCACAACAACTCCACTGCCCCCCCACACGCCACAACAACCCCACTGCCCCCCCACACGCCACAACAACTCCACTGCCCCCCCACACGCCACAACAACCCCACTGCCCCCCCCACACGCCACAACAACTCCACTGCCCCCCCCACACGCCACAACAACTCCACTGCCCCCCCACACGCCACAACAATTCCACTGCCCCCCCACACGCCACAACAACCCCACTGCCCCCCACACGCCACAACAACCCCACTGCCCCCCCACACGCCACAACAACTCCACTGCCCCCCCACACGCCACAACAACTCCACTGCCCCCCTACACGCCACAACAACTTCACTGCCCCCCCACACGCCACAACAACTCCACTGCCCCCCCACACGCCACAACA
>JACEEZ010012694.1:112500-122500 GCA_016584305.1 Chionoecetes opilio | reverse complement strand
CTAACTGACAGGACCCTTACTGGTCCACAACCCGTCACAGGTCGAGAGTAGTAGTGGTAACCGTTAACTCGGGGCTATCTGTGTGTGTTATGAGGTCTAATGTAGTGTTGGTGTAGGCTCAGTGTGGAAGTTCAAGGGTGGTGCGGCAGCCTTGCCTGGCGCTTTCTTGGGAGGCAGCAGTCAATCAGGCCCCAGCTCCGTTCAATCCACGGCGGTAGTGCACTTTCCAAGTAGGACGCCGTGCACTTCAATGCCCCCTGCAGCAGTGACCCCTGGTATATAAATCCCGATGGTGGTCACTAACTGACAGGGCCCTTACTGAACCACAGCCCGTCACAGGTCAACAGTTGTATTAGTGACCGTTTACTCGGGGCTGTATGAGACGTGTGGGAGGGGTTGTGTAGACGCGACTCGCAATCATTTTACGCAATGAGAGTAAGTATCAGAGGCCCGCGAGATAAATTTATTATTCCGAGATAAACAGTGACAACCGGGGATTTGGTATGAAATATTTATCGAGGCGATTTTTAAATGATTCTATTGTATTTGAGTTTACTACGTCTGAGGGCAGCCCATTCCATACGTTTACAACACGGTTTGTGAAGAAGTACTTTGCTTCGTTCGTTACAAACCGTTTCCTGCTTATTTTAAATGGAGGAGGAGGAATACAAAGGAATACAAAGGAAACACAAACAGCAACAGACCGATAGGTCCTTACAAGACTGTTTGCTTAAATCCCGGGAGGAGGAGGAGGAGGAGGAGGAGGAGGAGGAGGAAGAAGGCAGGACGAAGGAGGAGGAGGAGGAGGAGGAAGGAGGAGGAGGAGGAGGAGGAGGAGGAGGAGGAGGAGAGGAGGAGGAAGGAGGAAAGGAGGAGGAGGAGGAGGAGGAGGAGGAGGAGGGAGGAGGGAGGAGGAGGAGGAGGAGGAGGAAGAAGGCAGGACGAAGGAGGAGGAGGAGGAGGAGGAGGAGGAGGAGGAGGAGGAGGAGGAGGAGGCTACAATAATTATGCACGTCTGTATTCCAACATTCACTTTCGATATCGACCTCTACCGTCATAACACTATGGTTGCCACTGCACTAATGTCGCCAGGTGCCATATATTACGAATGTTAGCATCACTACAGCCTTGTATGTGCCACTGAAGACAGGTACATTATATATAGTACTGTGCATGCCTCTTCAGTGGCACATACGAGGCTGTAGTGATGCTTAAATATGTAATATATGGCGCCTGGCGACATTAGTGCAGTGGCGGCTATAGTGTTGTTAACGGTAGACATCCTAACACCATCACTACAACATCATAACACATCACCATCACCAAGGGAAAGTTGCCACGTCCACACAGGTTACACACACACACACACACACACACACACACACACACACACACACTCACACAAAATTACAAAACTGAAAAACCAAGCTCCACCGCATGAAATTTGGTCCCTAATACAGCCTTGCAGAACCCATGACACTACTACTACTACTACTACTATTACCCATGACTCTTTCTTCTGCATGTCATCGTATCCTGTAGTCATTATAATCTGCACGGTATTTCTTCCCTCCTTCACGACCGTACTTTCTATTCTAACCTTTATATTTTCAAACACTCATTATTATTCTCTTGTAGTAGTAGTAGTAGTAGTAGTAGTTATTTTTTCTTGTACTACTACTTCAACTTCTACTTATTCTACTTCCTCTACAACTACTACTACTACTATATACTAATAATAATAATTCTACTACTACTACTACTACTACTACTACTACTGGTACTTTTACTACTACTCTTACTATTACTACTACTACCACCACTACTACTACCACTATACAACTACTACTACTACTACCACTACTACTACTACCACTACTACTACTACTACTACCACTACTACTACTACTACTACTACCACTATACAACTACTACTACTACTACTACTACTACCACTACTACTACTACTACTACTTTCTTCACAATAAACCTAAAAAAATCTCCCGGATGCCGAAAAACAAAAAAGGAATGTAGCGTGTAAGGAATGCATACTATTCTCTCCTTCCTCTTCCTTCTCCACACACACACACACACACACACACACACACACACACACACACTCACACACACACACACACACACACACACACACATACACACACGCACACACACCATTAATTACCTCGAAAACAACACAACAAGATACAAGGGAAAACATCTAACAGAGAGAGAGAGAGAGAGAGAGAGAGAGAGAGAGAGAGAGAGAGAGAGAGAGAGAGAGAGAGAGAGAGAGAGAGAGAGAGAGAGAGAGAGAGAGAGAGAGAGAGAGAGAGAGAGAGAGAGAGAGAGAGAGAGAGAGAGAGAGAGAGAGAGAGAGAGAGAGAGAGAGAGAGAGAGAGAGAAAAAAAAAATTTACTGAAGAATTTGTTAAGTATTTATTGAAAGTTGCCGCGGCTTCACTTTCCTGCACACATTCTTGTCGTGGTGACGCGGCAAATAACACACGGGAAAAGAAAGAAAAGAACATATACATGGAAAAATTGCAGCCATCTACCCAAACAACTAAACAAATTATTATTGGGGGTTATTGTGAAGAAGGAAGTAGTAGTAGTAGTAGTAGTAGTAGTAGTAGTAGTAGTAGTAGTAGTAGTAGTAGTAGTAGTAGTAGTAGTAGTAGTAGTAGTAGTAGTAGTAGTAGTGTAGTAGTAGTAGTAGTAGTAGTAGTAGTAGTAGTAGTAGTAGTAGTAGTAGTAGTAGTAGATATAAGTAGTAGTAGTAGTAGTATAGTAGTAGTTAGTAGTAGTAGTAGTAGTAGTAGTAGTAGTAGTAGTAGTAGTAGTAGTAGTAGTAGTAGTAGTAGTAGTAGTAGTAGTAGTAGTAGTAGTAGTAGTAGTAGTAGTAGTAGTAGTAGTAGTAGTAGTAGTAGCAGTAGACCAAGACTGGGTGGGATGGGGATCACCTCCCCTGAGAGTCTGGCCGATAAAGAAAACCTAAACTCCAACAACCTCACCAGTTCCCTACCGAAAAAATTATAGCTCAAGACGCAAATGGTGAAACAGACCAGAATGCGATCTTGGAGCTAAAAATAAACATTTCTAGAGACAGGCAAAGTGCACAAGTGGAAAGCTTGGAACGCCTAAAAAGCGCACTGCTGGATGATACCGTGAGGAAAATTCACACTGCACAGGAAACAGGAGCGTCCAACTGGCTAACATGCTTGCCTATCAGAGCAAAAGGCTTCAGTCTTAACAAACAAGAATTCGTAGATGCCGTTGCTCTGAGGCATGGCTGGCCAGTGGAGGGAATTCCCAAAACCTGTGCATGTGGATCCCCAAACGACGTCAACCACACCATGACGTGTAAAAGGGGGATTCGTGTGCATCAAACACGATGAGGTGAGAGATGTGACGGCCAGTATGCTCAGGGAGGTGTGCCGCGACGTCTCCACCGAACCAACTCTTCTCCCCCTGGATGGCGAACAATTGTAGTACAGGACGGCCAACACCGCCAACGAGGCCCGGGTGGACGTAAGTGCTCGTGGATTCTGAACCAGATGACAGAGAGCCTTCATGGACATCAGAATCTTCGATCCGATGGCCGCCTGCCACTGGGGGATCTCACTGGAAGCCGCTCACCAAAGGAATGAGCAGGAGAAAATCAGGGCGTATGGGGAAAGGATTCAACATGTTGATCAGGGCAGCTTCACACCCCTGGTCTTCACTACGTCCGGCGGGATGGGCCCCAAGGCCAAGTGCTTCTATTCAAGACTAGCAGATGTAATGGCAGAAAAGAAGCACCAGCCAAGGAGTCACGTTGTCGCCTGGATGAGGTGCCGTCTCTCCTTCTCCCTGCTCAGGTCTGCCCTCCTATGTCTCAGGGGTACTAGATATTCCGCCCCCACAACCATCGATATAGCTGGCCTGGACTACCAGGCCACTGTAGTGGAGAGCGGCATATTAGTGTAGATAGTATAGAGAGGTAAATAAGGATTGTAATTAAGTAAATAGTAGCTAAGTAGTAGTAGTATGGTTGGATGCCACAGTCAGTAGCGACCGGAGTTGGGGCTACTGACCTCCAATTCGTGGAGCCCTCGTATATTTCATAAATAAACATGGGGTGGAGGTATCGTTAGTAGTAGTAGTAGAAATAAAGAAACAAAAAGTAGTAGTAGTAGTAGTTGTTGTAGTGGTAGTAGTAGTAGTAGTAGTAGTAGTAGTAGTAGTAGTATTAGTAGTAGTTACGAGCGAGCGCGAAGCTCGCGAGTCCTCACTCACTCGGATTTTTCCGGGATAAGCCGCCCACCCGACCCGACCGTCACGCTTTTCAGGAGCTTATATCTTTGGAATCCCGCTTCCGATTGACAAGCGGTCTTCGCCATCTGATAGCCCGCCCCATTCAATCCCTATTTGTGCTTGACATGTTTTGTCTCACGTGAGGGGTCAGCATGGCGCGTGGCGCGTGCCGCGTGAGGGGTGTCAGACAACGTTATCTTGCTATAGCTGAGAAACGGCTGTACCGACTAAGTTGAAATTTGGTGTGGTTTGAGACCACACACCTAGCAATGTCACACAGGTAAAACTCCGGGTGACGCCGCACGTGCGCACGTGCGGCGGGTTTCTACGGACTCGCTCGTCCTTCGCCGATTAAGGCGTCTTACTGGTAATAGTAGTAGTAGTAGTATCTGATAAAACGTTAAAAAAAAAATTCTAAAAACCACGTCGAAAAATCCAGAACCAAGCAACCAAAAAAAAACCGAATAATTGTCTAATAAAAAAAGAAAATTAGAAAACTAAAAAATAAATTGAACAAAAATAAATAATTGTCTAATCAAAAATCTAAATAAACAAGATAAACACAAATACATAGAAGATATAGATACAAAAAGTAACTAAACAAACAAACACAATCAACTGTTTTCCTTTTCCTGGTTCTGTTACAGGAAGTGACGTGTGTGTGTATGTGTGTGTGTGTGTGTGTGTGTGTGTGTGTGTGTGTGTGTGTGTGTGTGTGTGTGTGTGTGTGTGTGTGTGTGTGTGTGTGTGTGTGTGTGTGTGTGTGTGTGTGTGTGTGTGTGAGAGAGAGAGAGAGAGAGAGAGAGAGAGAGAGAGAGAGAGAGAGAGAGAGAGGAGAGAGAGAGAGAGAGAGAGAGAGAGAGAGAGAGAGAGGAGAGAGAGAGAGAGAGAGAGAGAGAGAGAGAGAGAGAGAGAGAGAGAGAGAGAGAGAGAGAGAGAGAGAGAGATGAGAGAGAGAGAGAGAGAGAGAGAGAGAAATTTTTTTTAAAAGACAGAGAAGCTAGTAGGAAAGGGAGAAAGAACACGAAATGAGATGAAATACGTTAAGGAGAAAATGCAACTAAGATAATGACCTAAGGAGAGAGGAGAGGAAGAGAAAGCAGAGAGAAAGAGATAAGTAGAGGAAAGGAAGGAGTACTAGGAATGGACTTCATGGGAGAAAGAAGGATGGCTGAAGGGAAAGAAGAAAAAGTGGAAGGAAGGAAGGAAGGAAGGAAGGAAGCAGAGGAGGAAGGAAGGAAGGAAGGAGAGGAGGAAAGGAAGGTGAAGGGTAAGAGAGAAGGATGGAAGGAAGGAAGGAAGGAAGGAAGGAAGGAAGGAAGGAGAGAAGGAAAGGAAGGAAGGAAGGAAGGAGTGAAGGAAGGAAGGAAGGAAGGAAGGAGAGAAGGAAAGGAAGGAAGGAAGGAAGGAGTGAAGGAAGGAAGGAAGGAAGGAAGGAGAGAAGGAAAGGAAGGAAGGAGTGAAGGAAGGAAGGAAGGAAGGAAGGATTGTACGCACAATAAGTTATGTAGGTCATTATGAACATATATCTATTTTATTTAGAAATTTAAAAATTCTTAAAATCCAAGATATATACAAGTTAGAATGTTTTAAGCTAATACATCATCAGTTTTACGGACAAAACTTCATTCCATTAAATACAGCATTAGAAATACACGATATTAATACCAGAAACAGACACAACCTTAGATTAATATTTCCCCACACAGAATTACAAAAAAGGTTTGTCACTTATTATGGATGTATTCTCTTCAATGACCTACCTGACAACTTGAAGATCATACAAAACAAAGACACGTTCAAAATAAAAACAAAACACTACTTATTAAGTCGGTACTAGCTAGACTTCCTTGGTCATTGAAATATAAATACTACAAATATATGTTTATATCGACGTTGAAGTTTCGTTCAAAAGTGTATATGCGAGAACACCTAAGTGGGATATATGTATATAGATGTTTATATATAATCATGTACGTAATTCATATGTATTACGTGAAGGTGTGAGGGTATGAGTTAGTGTTTCTGCGTGAATATGTATGTGTGAGTGTCCATTGCTCTAAATTGCATGTATGATATTTTCGACTATTTGTGTAATTTATGTATATCCTGTATATGTAATTAATACATAATAATCATGTTTTGTACTTTTTACAAAGATGTCACCAATGCTAAGGCTAATGACAAAAAATATATAAACTATTTATACTTAAAGGGGCCTGCAAAAATGCTACCATTAACGGCCCAGCCAGGTTAAAAGACTTCTATGTATATATAAACGCATATTTTTTTCTTTCTGATGTCAATAAACTTATTTGAATTTGAATTTGAATTTGAAGGAAGGAAAGAAAAAAGGAAAGAAGGAAGGAAGGGAGCAAGGAAGATGGGAAGGAAGGAAGGAAGGAAGGAAGGAAGGAAGGGGAGGAGGAAAGGAAGGTGAAGGGTAAGGAGAGAAGGAAGGAAGGAAGAGCAGAAGCAGGAGGAGGAGGAGCAGGAGGAGCAGGAACAGGAGCAGGAGATTACATAGGATTACATAGGAATAACAGACACCAGGAGACCTATTGGTCCATAGCGAGGGTATCTGCTGAACTACATACTACTAACTATTAACTACTTGTAAGAAAACAGCTGGAAAATGATACCATGTCCCTAAAGAGGATAGGAACATGGAAGTTTCATACCTCGTAAAAAAAAACCTCTGTTACTACAACCATGGCCCAGCCTCGGAATATAGACGGACCCTCTGATGACGACTTGGTGATCACTTGTGACGATCACGCGACCCTGACCACTCTTACGGACACTCCCAGTAGCTTGACCACCACCACACCACCACTCATGGACCTGACCAAGGAGCGGCTGGAGGCGCTGCTGGCCCAGGACAAGGAGGTGTTGGGGCAGGGCTCGCAGGGCAAGGTGTTCCTGCTGCACGTGGACGGGGAGCCGCGCTGCCTCAAGGTGGCCCATCACATGGGCCTCGCCCTCATGTTCGAAAGGGAACTTGGCATCCTGATGGAGCTGGACGGAGCGGCGGGCGCCCCCGTGCCACTGGGCACCAGCTCCGCGATGCCCGCACTCCTCACCACCTTCTGCGGTAGACACACCTTTGAAGAGCTGGCCAGCGTGGCGACCACAGACGCGGACAAGCTCTCCGCCTACCTGTTGCTGGTGCGCTGCATGCAGCAGTTGCACACACGCGGCTACGGCCACAACGACCTCAAGCAGGACAACTCGCTGGTGCGCCGGGACGCCCACGGCCGCCTGCGGGTCTCACTCATAGATTACGGTATGGCCAAAAAATTTGGGGATCATTTTAGATACAGAAAATATGCGTCATACAAGCGGTGGAAAGCCCCCGAGCTGGAGCAAGAGGCGCCGTGTGCCCCTCACACAGACATCTTTTCCCTGGGCTACATGCTAAACTGGGTTCTGGGCGCCTGTGAGGAGCGCTACCCGCCCGGTACCCGGTACCTGGCGGTGGTGGCCTGGCAGGCCTTGTCGCAGGACCCCGCAAGGCGGCCCTCGGCCAACCAGCTGTTCCAGGCAGTGCAGCAGCAGCAGCAGCAGCAGGTGGAGCAGTGAGCGCTCCGTCGTGGTGCTCAAAGAATGTCATGTGTGTCTTAGCACCTCCTTCGCCTCACCAAGTCTGGTCTGTGTGTGTGTGTGTGTGTGTGTGTGTGTGTGTGTGTGTGTGTGTGTGTGTGTGTGTGTGTGTGTGTGTGTGTATGTATTCGGTGGCCCAGTTTAGGGATCACCGAATCTGTCCTTCTGTCAGGATAAGACTCACTTCACCTCCTCTGTCATGTCTTGTTTTATACGCATGTCTTACTGATTATAACACCTACTTTTGTACTATATATGAATTATATTGATTTATTAATTATATATATATATATATATATATATATATATATATATATATATATATATATATATATATATATATATATATTATATATATATATATATATAAGGGAAGGGAGGGTGAAGCCTTGGGTAACAGTGCCGCGGCGCCTCTCTATAAGGAAGGGAAGGAACACTTAGAGAGAGAGAGGACTGTAGGTGAGCAGGGGCGAGCACGGTCGGCACAGTGGCTCTAGCGCAGACTGTTTCCTAAGCTAGAGGATTCCATTAATGCGTTTGCGTTGCGTTTGCATTGCGTTTGTATTGCGTTTGCGTTGCGTTTGCAGTATGCGCCTGCGTTGCGTTTGCTTTGCGCTTGCATTGCGTTTGCGTTGTTTGCGTTGCGTTTACAGTATGCGTTTGTGTTGCATTTGCGTTGCGTTTGCAGTATGCGTTTGTGTTGCATTTGCGTTGCGTTTGCAGTATGCGTTTGCGTTGCGTTTGCAGTATGCATTTGCGTTGCGTTTGCAGTATGCATTTGCGTTGCGTTTGCAGTATGCGTTTGCGTTGCGTTTGCAGTATGCATTTGCGTTGCGTTTGCGTTGCGTTTGCAGTATGCATTTGCGTTGCGTTTGCAGTATGCGTTTGCGTTGCGTTTGTTTTGCGTTTGCTTTGCGTTTGCGTTTGCTTTTGCGTTTGCCTTTGCGTTTTCTTTGCGTTTGCTTTGCGTTTGCTTTGCGTTTGATTTGAGTTTGCGTTGCGTTTGCGTTGCGTTTGCGTTGTGTTTGCGTTGTGTTTGCGTTGCGTTTGCTTTGTGTTTGCGTTGCGTTTGCGTTGCGTTTGCGTTGCGTTTGCTTTGCGTTTGCGTTGCGTTTGCGTTGTGTTTGCGTTGCGTTTGCGTTGCGTTTGCGTTGCGTTTGCGTTGCGTTTGCTTTGCGTTTGCGTTGCGTTTGCGTTGCGTTTGCATTGCGTTTGCGTTGCGTTTGCGTTGCGTTTGCGTTAAAAGGGCCTAAAAAACCGATCGCTACATTTGACTATTTATAATTTCGACGGTACATTTACCCTCTGAATGACAACCTTGCGTATGTCCACCCGAGTTAAGAAGCGACCTGGTGTTAGCAACGCGTGGCGAGTATTGGACACCTACATATCCACTCCCTGTTGTACCCACACGGCGAGACATCATGTGTTGGGAAATAGTGTATATGTGTGGAGGAAATGTCAGAAGGTTTAGCGGCGTCACCCACACGTTCGAGGGATTTATATGCGACTCAGGGGACGGAAGAAAAGGCGATAAGAAAAGGCGAGAAGAAAAAGAAAAACGCCTCACCTTATTTAATATGTGCGACTTAGGTGATGGAAGAAAAGGCGAGAAGAAAAAGAAAAGTGCATCACCTACTATTATATTTTATGTGACTCAGGGACGGAAGAAAAGGCCACAAGAAAAGAAAGGCGAAGGAAAAGAGAAGTGCCTCAGCCTGTTTCAAGGTAATAGTGGCGTGGGCGGCAGGCGTGGCTCTCAGGGCGGTAAAGGAGGTGCCCCGGACAGACAGCAGGGGCGGCGTCCTCACCACACACACACTGCCCACCAGGGACGCGCGGCAGCTAGGGAGGGGTTCAACGTGTAACATTTGCCCAGTGTAATAGCCCCTTTAATACTTGGCGGCGGTGTTTATGCGGCCCTTTAATTCTTGGCGGCGGTGCAATGGCCCTTTAATTCTTGGCGGCGGTGTTTATGCGGCCCTTTAATACTAGTGTCCCAGGGAGGAGGGCGAGTGGTTCACGTCCTACACCCCCACAAACACCCCGGGGCCCAGCAACCACCGGAGAGCGATATCTTAGGCCCCGTTCAGACGCCCACTCAG
>JACEEZ010012694.1:102500-107500 GCA_016584305.1 Chionoecetes opilio | reverse complement strand
CATGGATCACTGTGTTGTTGTGTCGACTATACATGGATCACTGTGTTGTGTGTGTGGTATGCGACTATACATGGATCACTGTGTTGTTGTGTCGACTATACATGGATCACTGTGTTGTTGTGTCGACTATACATGGATCACTGTGTTGTTTGTCGACTATACATGGATCACTGTGTTGTTGTGTCGACTATACATGGATCACTGTGTTGTTGTGTCGACTATACATGGATCACTGTGTTGTTGTGTCGACTATACATGGATCACTGTGTTGTTGTGTCGACTATACATGGATCACTGTGTTGTTGTCGACTATACATGGATCACTGTGTTGTTGTTGTTTGGTCACGTGTTGACTATACATGGACACTGTGTTGTTGTCGACTATACATGGATCACTGTGTTGTTTGTCGACTATACATGGATCACTGTGGTTGTTGTCGACTATACATGGAGTCACTGTGTTGTGTGTCGACTATACATGGACACTGTGTTGTTTGTCGATATACATGGATCACTGTGTTGTTGTCGACTATACATGGATCACTGTGTTGTTGTCGACTATACATGGATCACTGTGTTGTTGTTGTCGATTATACATGGATCACTGTGTTGTTGTCGACTATACATGGATCACTGTGTTGTTGTGTCGACTATACATGGAGCACTGTGTTGTTGTGTCGACTATACATGGAGCACTGTGTGTTGTGTCGACTATACATGGAGCACTGTGTTGTTGTGTCGACTATACATGGAGCACTGTGTTGTTGTGTCGACTATACATGGAGCACTGTGTTGTTGTGTCGACTATACATGGAGCACTGTGTTGTTGTGTCGACTATACATGGATCACTGTGTTGTTGTCGACTATACATGGAGCACTGTGTTGTTGTGTCGACTATACATGGAGCACTGTGTTGTTGTGTCGACTATACATGGAGCACTGTGTTGTTGTGTCGACTATACATGGAGCACTGTGTTGTTGTGTCGACTATACATGGATCACTGTGTTGTTGTCGACTATACATGGAGCACTGTGTTGTTGTGGTCGACTATACATGGATCACTGTGTTGTTGTGTCGACTATACATGGAGCACTGTGTTGTTGTGTCGACTATACATGGAGCACTGTGTTGTTGTGTCGACTATACATGGAGCACTGTGTTGTTGGTATACATAGTAAATGTATGCGTTTTGTACATAATAGTGAGACCGTTATGGGTTCAGTAGACGTGTTGCAGTGACCGAGTGTACAAGGCGCTCTATTAGTGATGTATTTGTTCACGCCACTCGTGTACTAACCAAACTCTGGAACTCTCTTCCTGTTTCTACTTTTCCACCTTCCTGCGACTTAAATCTTTTCAAGAGAGGAGTGACAAGACACCTCCCGAACTAAATTGACCCCCTCCCCTTTCTTTATTCTCTTAGTCTTCATTATAGGGACTGCCAACTAAGCGGGTTTATTTTTACCTCTTTTATTTTTCCTTTGGCCAGTTCTTTGTGATATGAAAAATATAATAATAAATAAACAGCTCTTCTCTGGTGCAAATATACAATACACCGTTAACACAAATACTGATTCTTCAAGGTTACACTGGCTCAGCATGACGCACGCACTCTTCATGCTTGCACACCGGTATATTGACAGTGAGCTATCAGAATGAGCCAACACTTTCAGGCACTTTCTCAGCCAACTCATGCATTCTAGAACAGACATACGGGTTATGGGAAATAGACTTTATCACAGGAGTAAGGGTTATGGAGAATAGTGTGTTTTGTTCTACCACGGGAATACAAGTACAGCAATGCAAAGTTTGACTATAGTCTATTTTTTTTATTATGGTCAAAATGCAGTAAGGAAGCCACGCCCCCTGCCTCCCCTTCTATTCTACGGGGCAGCTGATTGGTGCATTCCTCGTATCATCACTACCAATCACAATATCTTCACTACTTAACAGCGCGTGACCACTGCACAGAGTGGTGACTCTACTACAGGTGGTGACTTCACTACAGAGGGTGACAAAATAAAAAATCCTTCGGTAGTGAAGATTGCTCTGTCCAGTGGTCACGCGCTGTTAAGTAGTGAAGATATTGTGATTGGTAGTGATGATACGAGGAATGCACCAATCAGCTGCCCCGTAGAATAGAAGGGGAGGCAGGGGGCGTGGCTTCCTTACTGCATTTTGACCATAATAAAAAAAATAGACTATAGTAACGAGTGACTAGTTTCACGTAATACAAATAGTCAATGAAAAAATAATAACAATAATAAATAAGGAAATCAAAACTACAAAGAAATATGGATAGGTCAGACGTGCGAAGAGTCCCTGAGAAGATACATAAACACTGAGAACAATACATAACATTAGTACATCACAACTTTCTAACACAACATTTCCTTGTCGTCCTTTCAAGTCCCTCTATTCACATAACTCATTACCACGTCCCTACTTCCTGTCACCACCACCGTGACATAATAGTTGACGAGGGGGAGGCGGTAGCAGAGTGGTTAGCGTCACCGGGTGGCGTTCTCGAAGACCCGAGTTCGATCCCGAGTGAGACCCATAAATCCACTTAAAATTTTTCTGCACCGTGGAGTGGCCTAAGAACACCCACATGCCCTGTCCATTAACTCTACCTTCGATTGCGAGTGCATGGGAGGACACAGGGGGGCGGCATGAGCCTCTAATCACAGGCGTCACTATAAAAATCCTGCCTGCGCCACCACGGGCGAGGGCCAACCATCACAGCCCTCAAGTGTGACTCCAGGGCCTGCCATCCGAGCCCTGGAGGTCACTGTCTACACGCGCTATAGGCATAGATGTATAAAAAAAAAAAAATCCACTGTTTGCTATTGCTAAACAAATTCTCGTGTTTTTTTTGTTTGCTGAATATTTCTTTTGTTTATAATTCTTTGTTTTTATCTGTGATCTGATGTTCCTTTGTCCCTATGGCCACGAGGTATAAATATTCGCTATCCCGCCAATACCCGGTCACTATTCCCAAAGTTACTGTCACTATAAACTCTACATTAGAAGTCCCTTTGACTATACCAGCATGATGTACCAGCATTCTTATGTTTTCCGCTAGGGTTGGATGTTATTTTGTATACGATGTAGATAGCCGAGGTCCTAACGGTTACAGGGAGTTTCGTACACAAGTTGTTTCGTACCTAGGTTTTGTTAGTTGTTTCGTACACTGATTTTGAGTTTTTTTGTACATACCTAGTGTCGTTTCGTAAATCTAGTAAACAAGTTCAACTCTGAGCTGAGTGTACGAAACGACTATGGTTTTATATAGACTACGAAACAACTTTTTGGTGTACGAATCTACTGGTGTACGAAACAACTTGTGTACGAACTGACTGCACCCCGATCCTAACAATACCCGGCCACTATTCCCAAAAATCATGACACTATAAATATAGACGTCACTTTGACAATACCAGCTCGATAAACAAGGTGATTCTGCTCCTAATTCACCCCCTTGAGCAAGTGACTGAATTCTTTACAGATAACTTTTATTATTGACTTTTTGAAGTAGTAGTTCTGCACATGTCTTCTTGGATCGGAACACAAAAAAAACAGTCATTCATTTTAATATAATTATTTTCTTATTTCAGGATCACGTCATGACCAACATCATCATCAACATCAGGTACAAGTAAAGTAAGTAAGTAAAAGTAAGTAAAGTGAGTAAGAAAAGGAAAGAAAAAAGGAAGGATAGAAGATCATCAGCAAAAACAACAACAACAACAACAACAACAACAGTAATCACTTGAATCACTTTAAGCGTCCCTCTTTTTTTCTTCTTTCAGGATCACAACAACAATAGCAACATCAGCAATAAGGAGAAGAAATAGATCAAATAAACGAAGGATAGAGGAAGAAGATTATCAACAACAACAACAACAGTAATGCCAAAAACAATCACGACAGTCAGAGAGAGAGAGAGAGGAGAGAGAGAGAGAGAGAGAGAGAGAGAGAGAGAGAGAGAGAGAGAGAGTAGAAAAAGAAAGAAAAGAAGGATAGAGAAAGAAGATTAACAATAACAACCACAACAACAACCACAACAACAACAATCCCGTCACGCCCCGGGGCTCAATCACTCTTCTAATAACACTCCTGCCCTCCGGCCTACCCGTGACCTTCGCCTTACTCCTAGCAAAGAGAGAGAGAGAGAGAGAAAGAGAGAGGGAGAGAGAAACACAGTGAGAGAGAGAAACACATAGGGAAACAGTGAGAGAGAGAAACAAAGACAGACACAGTGAAAGTGAAAGGGAGAGAGAGAGAAACAGGCAGAGACAGTGATAGAGAGAGTGATAGAGGAGAGAGAGAGAGAGAGAGAGAGAGAGAGGAGAGAGAGAGAGAGAGAGAGAGAGAGAGAGAGAGAGGAGAGAGAGAGAGAGAGAGAGAGAGAGAGAGACATGTTCTTTTGGCTTTCACATAACATAATGCAACTAAAGTAAACTGATAAGAACAGGAAAATGAGATAAGAAACAACCACTCACTCTCTCTCTCTCTCTCTCTCTCTCTCTCTCAGCAGTTTCCTTGATTCACGCGGAAAATTGCATGAAAAAAGCAAGGAAAATTACGCTCTGCTTGCGAGGTAGCGAAGACAACCTTGATTTGTATAATGCTCTCAAGGCTGACAGGCTCATTAAATCACGTTGTGGTGGCATTGTTTTCATTCTCTCTCTCTCTCTCTCTCTCTCTCTCTGCTGTTTTTCAGTGTCACTAGCTCTCTCTTTCTCTCTCTCTCTCACCTTCTCCCAGCTTCTTTTCAGTGTCATTAGCTCTCTCTCTCTCTCTCTCTCTCTCTCTCTCTCTCTCTCTCTCTCTTACCTTTTCCCAGCTTCTTTTCAGTGTCATTAGCTCTCTCTCTCTCTCTCTCTCTTTCTCTCTCTCTCTCTCTCTCTCTCTCTCTCTCTCTCTCTCTCTCTCTCTCTCAACTGTACCTAGCTTCCTTCCTTTTCTTTCCCTGAAGCGTCGACATTGCCTGCT
>JACEEZ010012694.1:77500-97500 GCA_016584305.1 Chionoecetes opilio | reverse complement strand
CTTGGGACATAAAGGATATACGCATACGCAGGGAGGTCTTGTGTTGACGCCGGGCCGGGGCGAGGCCCACGAAAGAGAGGACCTCTCTTTCGTGGACCTCGGCCGGGGACGAGAGTTGGATCAATCATTACGACCATTAAGTAGAGGAACTATCGAAGCAATGTAACGTAAATATAACCAAATGTAACCAATGTAACCCAAGCTCCCACCAGCCTAAGATAATTATAATCAAAGTTCAGCCTAGCGCCGCCAAAGATAACATGCGTGATGGGCAGTGGCGCCGCGGGTGTGCTGGTCATTGACTAGGCCGCACAGGTAACATTGACAGACGCCTTTTTATACTGGGAATATATAAAAACTGGCAAACCCCCGCAGGTGGTACAGTACACACACGACAAGTAGTAATGCCTCGGGTTCACAGTCATGGCGTAGTGGCAGCGACGCCCAGACACGTCACCCCAGCCCACACACACACACACACACACACACATGATGAATGCCTCGGACAATATTTATGGGCGCGTGTGGGTTGTGAGGTGCGTGTGGCATGAGCGCGAAAACGACAGTAAAAACAACCAGCGTGTGTGTGGCAAAGATTGAGAAACTGCTGTGTGTGTGTGTGTGTGTGTGTGTGTGTGTGTGTGCGTGTGTGTGTGTGTGCCTGTGTGTGTGTGTGTGCCTGTTTGTGTGTGTGTGTGTGTGTGTGTGTCTGTGTGTGTGTCTGTGTGTGTGTGTGTGTGTGTGTGTCTGTGTGTGTGTCTGTGTCTGTGTGTGTGTGTGTGTGTCTGCGTGTGTATGTGTAGAACCCTTCCACTTTTTCCCCCTGAGAAAGGATGATGAATACGCTGGCCACGGGGCAGGTGGTGTGTCTGGTTACCACTTTGGCGCGGGCGAGTACAGGTTGGGCAGGTGATGATCGGACGGACGGCGGGGATTTGCGGGGACGCGAGTGCTGAGAGAGAGCAGACGGGGCAAGGGAGGGAGGGCTCGAGGGCAGGGTAGCTGTATATACCTGGACCTGGTGCCTCAGTAACCTATAGGGATTCGAGGCACGAGGCAACGCGACGGACCCAAGCACCTCTGTGGGTTATATGAGTGGTGGCAGCCGCAAGGGAGTCTGGTAGCCCATGCAGACCTGAGACCCATTCCCCTACATATCCTACACCCCGAAATACCCTCACAAGCTTGTCTGTGCATACCATTCCCTACATATATCCTTGCTTCTGAAGAGCCCCGAAATATTCTCATGGTTTGTCTGGGTTACCATTCCCTACATATATCCTTGCTTCTGAAGAGCCCCGAAATACCCTCACAAGTGTGTCTGTGCTACCATTCTCTACATATCCCTGACACTGAAGAGCCCCTGCATGGAATATCACCACAAGTTTATGTTTTGGCTACCGGCCTGTCTGTTGTGGCGGCGATCAGTGAATGGAGCATGAAGGGGAGATGTGTCAGTGTGTTAAAGTATCTACAATTCTTTATGTGCAAAGTGCATAAGCTGTGGTAACGCGTTTGTCACATTCGACCCTGATGATTTTTTCTCACTCAGGTTAACCCCTTCACACCCAGATCTTTCCTTTCCTATAAAAATTTGTATGTTTTCGAGCCATAAAACTACAAAAAGTAACTGAATATACCAAATTAGTTAGTGGACGAGGATACTAAACAGGTCATATCTATAAAATATTGCTTAGGTTTACTAAAAATCGTCTAATGGTACCCAAAATTACAATGGAAATTATGTTCTAGGTCTCAAGGGGTTAAATATGTAAATGTCTGGGGCTGTTTCACTCTATAGCCACTGGGGATCATTGCCTGGGCCACGGACAGAGCCTGGTGCCTCTGTCTCCTCGTCCATGACTTTATAAGAGGGATTCATGTGAGGTCACCAGCCGTGCCCTCTCGCCGTGTCCCTGGGAAGAGTGTGGCAAACCAAAGTAGCAATAGTCTGTTTTTTTTAACAAGGTGAAAAATCCTGACCCCTTGCTATTTACTGACTGATATTTGATGTCAGGAGAAGGGATACTATATGCTTCTTCTAATTTTTTCAGCTGTATTTTATCATAGTGAACTATATTATTAGGTAAACATGGGCACCATTTTAAGCATGAGACCTTAAGATAGAATGAAATTTTGGCCTCGTTAAAAAAAAATAGACTATAATATATTTTGATTACTATAATTATTATTAGAAATGAGTTACTTAGTGGCAGACAAGGCGTAGGTACAGGCCCATCACAGCCCTGGGCGGGGCGCGGTGTCTTGTGTAAGAATAATGACTCCAGCACCACCCACGGAACACCGCGGTGTTGTTAGTGCTATTAGGCTCTCCGTGCCCCGCCCGACGCCCGCACGCCCAGGCGGGGCACGCAGGGGCGGGGCGGCGGCTGATGGGCGTGCCCCACTGAAGGGGTGTAACGCCCTTTGCGGCGACACACCTACCAGTCCTTAAGTGAACGTTAATACACACACAAAATATAAATAAAAACACACACAACGCCATTCACCACCAATATCATGTGTCAAAGCTATATGTCCAAGCTTTCAGGGGAGGTGGCGCGTACTTTAAACTGCAGGGTAACAGCCTGACAGACTATAATAGTCACTGACTTTTTTTATACCCTGATTTGAGAAACCCTTAAAATTATGGCGTTAAACACATATTTTCGTTATTTTTCAACTGTATTACTGCTGATGTTCCTTGATCCCTATGGCACAACTAGGCTCCCAAATGTACTGTATCTCATTGCTTGCGTCACTCTGAGATCCTGCCTGCACCACCACGGGCTGGAACTCACCACCAAGGCCCCAAGAATACATTACAAGCGCTAGAGCCATAAAAGTGACCCTTGCCTCAGTGCTCCTATCAGTGATCCAGAATATGCAACAGGTTGACGTGAAGCGCGACAATGTGAGCACAGCGCGGCATTAAAGCATTCATGGACTCGCTAGCCATATTTCTCCACTTGTTACCACTATATGAAGCTTAACCCCTTGAGACCCAGAACGTAATTTCCATTGTAATTTGGGTACCACTAGACGATTTCTAGTGAATATAAGCAATATTTTATAGATATGACCTGTTTAGTATCCTTGTCGACAAACTAATTTGGTATATTCAGTTACTTTTCGTAATTATAGGGCTCGACAACACATTTTTTTTTATAGCAAAGGAAAGATCTGGGCGTGAAGGGAATGATCAGCAAGGCAGTCAAGAAACGAAGACATAGAGAAGGATATGGCGGAAAAGATTTGAAAATAACAGGACACCAGTGCCAGAGACGCCAACTGTTATTACCATGTCGTGGCAGCAAATGATTAACATGGAAAAAAGTGAAGTAGCTATTACTATTGCTTTCATCTTTGTTTTCAAACTATTGATTCCCAAACAAGTGGGGCAGAACACTACTAAAAATATGCTTGTTTTTTTGTTATCATGGGAATTCAAATAGCACTACCAGGTGAAGGATCCCAACTCTGGTTTTTTCTTTTAAATCGCCTCGCACGACAAACAGGGAATACCCGAAGTGACCAATATTAATAACTGTGGGAATACCGAAACACGAACCCTACGCCCCGTGTCTCAGGGCGGGCTGTGGGGTGCAGTCAGTTCGTACATAAGTTGTTTCGTACACCAGTAGATTCGTACACCAAAAAATTGTTTCGTAGTCTATATGAAACCATAGTCGTTTCGTACACTCAGCTCAGAGTTGAACTTGATTACTAGAGTTACGAAACGACACCAGGTATGTACGAAAAAACTCAAAATCAGTGTACGAAACAACTAACAAAACCTAGGTACGAAACAACTTGTGTACGAAACTCCCTGTAACCCGGGCTGTATGGTTAGGCTGGCACAAGGATACTATACTCTTGTATTATCCTAGGGCTGGATGCACCACTACGTAGTCTTAGAAATATTCCTTCTCTTCAACAAAAAGCATGCCAAACAAGAGGAAACCAAGAGGACATTATTATCGATGTGGAACAAAAGAAAAAGTATTACGAAGCAGCAGCAACAGTAACAAAATAAAACAAATAATAGAAAATACAGAAAACAAAACTAATAAGAACATAAGAAAATAAGGAAGCTACAAGAGGCCGTGAGACCTACACGTGGTAGTTACTGTTTCTAACACTACCTACATCCACCTTTCATCCCCATCCATGAATTTATCTAGCCTCCCTTTAAAGCTCTCTAATGACTCCGCACTAACTACCTGTCCAACTACCAAATAGGGTGCCGCTACAGGAAGGCAACACCCCAACTCATCATCTGATCTGACCTGACCACACACTACTAGTATATATATACACAACAACGTAGTGACCAGTGAGGCAGCCACATCCCTACGTCAATATCGTTATCATCATTTCAATTATCACTACTGCATACATTATCACTATCACTATCATCATTATTGCTATCACCACTATCACAGCCATGGCAGCTATCGTCACACTATCACAACCATGGCAGCTATCGTCACACCATCACAACCATGGCAGCTATCGTCCACCATCACAACCATGGCAGCTATCGTCACACCATCACAACCATGGCAGCTATCGTCACCACTATCACAACCATTGCAGCTATCGTCACACTATCACAACCATGGCAGCTATCGTCACACTATCACAACATGGCAGCTATCGTCACACATCACAACCATGGCAGCTATCGTCACCCATCACAACCATGGCAGCTATCGTCACACTATCACAACCATGGCAGCTATCGTCACTAATCACAACCATGGCAGCTATCGTCACTATCACAACCATGGCAGCTATCGTCACACTATCACAACCATGGCAGCTATCGTCACTATCACAACCATGGCAGCTATCGTCACTATCACAACCATGGCAGCTATCGTCACACCATCACAACCATGGCAGCTATCGTCACACATCACAACCATGGCAGCTATCGTCACACCATCACAACCATGGCAGCTATCGTCACACCACACAACCATGGCAGCTATCGTCACACCATCACAACCATGGCAGCTATCGTCACACTATCACAACCATGGCAGCTATCGTCACACCATCACAACCATGGCAGCTATCGTCACACTATCACAACCATGGCAGCTATCGTCACTATCACAACCATGGCAGCTATCGTCACACCATCACAACCATGGCAGCTATCGTCACATCACACATGACTATCGTACAATCACCATGGCAGCTATCGTCACTATCACAACCATGGCAGCTATCGTCACACTATCACAGCCATGGCAGCTATCGTCACCATCACAAGCATGGCAGCTATCGTCACTATCACAACCATGGCAGCTATCGTCAAGGTTCTTCCTATATAGGTAACACTCTTGCCGCTGCATATAGGGGCGTGTAGGGGATGTGCCCTGGCTGGGGGTGACGGGATATGCACCAGCAGTCACCCAGCCTGACCAGTCCCTCGACCAAGAATAATCTACAAGCTACCTCTATATACTGTCCAGCACAAGTCAAGAAACACTACACGAAGGCTAATCAGCGATAACCCCATCAAGGAAAACCAGTGTCATAATTTATATCTCCTCTGTATCCTCCTCCTCCTATTATTAACCAGGGTAGAACAAGAAGTAACGGATTCAAGCTGGAAAAGCGTAAATCTAAAAAAGAAATAGGGAAAAATGGTTCACAAATAGGTTGGTAAATGACTGGAATGGACTCAGTCGACAGATAGTTAGTGCGGAGTCATGAGAGAGCTTTAAGGAAGGCTAGATAAATTCATGGATGGGGATGAAAGGTGGATGTAGGTAGTGTTAGGTAACAGGAACTACCACGTGTAGGTCTCACGGCCTCTTGTAGCTTCCTTATGTTCCTATGTTCTATCTTTATCTCTTCTTAATCCTCCAAACTTTAACCCACAGTCCCTTATTTTCAAGTAGCTATATTGCCCTCAAACAAGGATAATACAAGTATACTATCCTTGCCCTCGAGCCTGTATATCATATTTCACAGTTGGCGGAACATTTGCACCGAACACAAATAATAGGATAGATAAATAGATGCTTACCAACACTGACAAACTTATCGAGGTCTTGATGAATATACGGGCCGTGAGATCATCGTGAAATCTACGTCACAACACGACAAAGCTTTTTCTTTTTTTACATCACAAAGGGACTGGCCAAGGGCAAACAAAAGTACTTGCAGTGGTCCACGGAAGCCTACACTACGGACTCCATTAACCCCTTGAGACCCAGAACGTTATTTTCATTATAATATAACCACCATTCGACGATTTTAAAGAACATAAACAATATTATATAGATATGACCTATTTAGTATCCCTGTCCACTAACTAATTGGGTATATTCAGTTACTTTTCGTACTTTTATGGCTAACAACAGAAGATTTTATATAGCAAAGGAAAGATCTGGGCGTGAAGGGGTTAAACTTAGAATCACTATCACGACTCAGTAACCTGTTAACTTTCTGGGACTTACACATCCATTTTTTATTTCTTTAAGAAGAAAGAAAAGAAGAAAATATTGATTTAAGAAGAAAGAAGGTATCACTATATTTTTTGTGGTCACCGTATGTGATAGGCTGGTTTTTTTTAGCTGCTGTAAAAGACGAGACAAGCCCAACATCGGTTTCTCTCTCTCTCTCTCTCTCTCTCTCTCTCTCTCTCTCGTATGTGATATTTTCCTCTCCCTCCTCTTATATACTCTCCTAATGTCACTCTTTCTTTCCCTATTTGTTCTTATTCATTCCCTCTCCTATCCACCCTTCCTTACTTCCTTCCCTTCTCTCCCTTCGTACCTTGAATCATCAGTCTTTCTCTTCCCATCCCTTTAGCTACCTTTCCATGTTTCCACTCTTTATCTGTCTCTCCTACTCCTTCCTTTCATCGCTCTCTACCCGTGACTCAAAATATAATCCTTCACCACATCAGGGTAAGGAAATCGCTGTGTATGCATGCTACTACTACTGTTACTGTTAATACTGGCCATGATAATGATAACAATGATAGTCAACTAGTAGGGCATATACCCGTGTTTCCTTTCACCCCTACAGTAACTTGTCAACACGCTCAAACAACAACAAACAACATCAACAATTAAAAGAATAATGACAACAATAACAGCAAAAATAATGATGACAATAGTGATGACAGTTATTATATATTGATAAAAACGATGATAAAGGAACAAAAACAATGAGTTCATGATATTTTCGGTAAATTTCCAGATGAACAACACCGAACTTCCTTTGGTGGACGAAACTATTTTTTTCTGGTGAGTTTTGATGTGCTTTGAATGAATCTGCTGACCGTTTCTGTTGCAAATATTATTATTATTTTTTTTTTTGCAAACATGAAAAAAAAAAAAAAAAATGAACCTAACCGAACCTATATCTACCCTAACATTTACCTAACAAAAAAAAAAAAAAAAAAAAACTTTTATCTAACAGAAAAAAAAAAAGAAAAAAAAAATATTTGCGACCTAAACGGTTAGCAGATTAATTCAAAACACATCAAAACTCACCAGAAAAAAAAAAAGTTTCGTCCACCACAGTGAATTCGGTGTTCATCTGGAATAATACCATATTTTCCTGTACTCAATTAAGATACAGTGGATATAATATTGTAACCACCTCACTATGGGCTGCCCCGCCCCTCACACATCGCCCCGCTGTCATAATACATTCACAACATGAGTACCACAAATAACACCGCCTTACTTGTGTCAACTTATCCAGAACAAACTAATACTAATAATGGTAATAATACTAATAATAATAATCACTGTGTCCTACCGTACACAACACTATAGTTGCCAGTCACTTGCCACTGCACTAATGTCGCCAGGCACAATATATTACGAATTTTAGCATCACTACAGCCTTGTATGTGCCACTGAAGACGCATGCACAGTAGTTTATATTATGTACATCACACTAGTAGCTACATGTATTCAGTGGCACATCAAAGTCTGTACTGATGCTAAAATTCGTAATGTATTGTGCCTGGCGACATTAGTGCAGTGGCAAGTGACTGGCGACTATAGTGTTATCTACGGTACAATAATATCTCTCCCTGCAACGAAACTCTAACAACCGAACCGTTCAGTAGGTGTTTACAAGTAGTCGCATGTTCGCAATCACATTATTAGTACAAACAATACTTTATTTCTCATCTCCCAGCAATGACAGCCAACACACCACGTCCAGCAACACCTATAGAGTCGCCTTGCTAACATAACAACACTGCAACACCCTCACAACAACACTGGTTCTTCCTTACCTGAATGACAGAAGATAAAAATCCCAGACGAGAGAGAGGCTGTTGGTTGCTTCCTGTCAAGTCCACACTCGCGCGCGCACTGACCACCACCACCACCACCTCTGCCGCGACACCCTCTCTGTAATACGCGGTGCCAACTAGTCACTTCTTCCTTCTGCCTGCCTCCTCCTCCTCATGTCTTTTCACCTCTCACCGCTAATATACACCTCAAATACAGCAGTTTTTAGGTAGCCTAAGTACTATCTTGAACCTCGTAACAAATATATGCGTAACAATATGTCGTTTGAAAGATACTACAAGGCAGAAACAGACAACAAATATAGACAGTTTCTAAGTACTAATGTGTTATCTTGAACTTCGTAACAAATAATGGCTTCCCTCAGATGTGCGCAGTGCCAACTACAGGAAGGAAGGAAGGAAGGAAGGAAGGAAGGAAGGAAGGAAGGAAGGAAGGAGGTAGGTAGTCACTTCTTCACTTCTTCTATCTGTCTCCATCCTCCTCTCATCTTTATCACCTTATTCTGTTTGTGTGTTCTCCTTATTCTGGTACACCCCCTCCCTGCTATGTCATCTCCCCCCTTTTCTTTAATAAGCTTGTAAGTAAACATCTTATCACACGTCTTTTTCACCTGTCACCGCTAATGCACACCTCAAATACCGCAGTTTCTAGGTAGGCGAATGTGCCATCTTGAACCCCGTAACAAATAATGGCGCAACGTTATGGCGTTTGAAAGATACAAGAGCGGTAATGCTGCACACCTCAAATACCGCAGTTTCTAGGTAGGCGAATGTGCCATCTTGAACCTCGTAACAAATAATGGCGCAACGTTATGGCGTTTAAAAGATACAAGGCGGTAATGCTGCACACCTCAAATACCGCAGTTCTAGGTAGGCGAATGTGCCATCTTGAACCCCGTAACAAATAATGACGTAACGTTATGGCGTTTGAAAGACACAAGGCGGAAACAGACAACAAAAATAAGGTTGACTCTAATCTCCAATGCTATAGCGAATGTGCAATCTGTTAACAAATATGTGATTATGGCGCTTAAACAGGTAATGTGCCAATGTTCTAGGAGCGAATTGAATGACCTAAAGCGTACTAGCGTCAAAGGCAACAGAAAAAAAAGGTTGCCTTATACCGCCTCAAATTTACAGTGTAATGGTGCATTGAATTTGACGCTCATGTGCGAATGTATATTAGGAACCCAATTACTGCCTGAAGATACAACGTCAGTATAAGAGAAGAGGAAATGCCTTATACTACCCGTTTAATGATTAGTATAATTTGCGTCTTCGACGCTCCTGCGCAAATGTATCATTAATCTAACCAACGTCATTGCAATGCGGAACTAATATGCTTATAAGATGCAAGAGCTAATAGCTTGTCATATGAATGTTATGACTCTATCGGCTCTAAATTCTCTTCTCTCTTCCTCGTCATGTATCATTGAACTCATCACTCTCTCTCAATGGAATGCTAATCTATTGCTTTATCGTGCCTCCCTGCTCTTCTGCTTTCCATCTCTCCTCTCTCTCTCTCTCTCTCTCTCTCTCTCTCTCTCTCTCTCTCTCTCTCTCTCTCTCTGGTTCATTGGTGACAACTCAATTTTCTTCTCGGTCAAGTAAATGATGT
The DNA here is from genome assembly GCA_016584305.1 of Chionoecetes opilio. NCBI lineage: Eukaryota > Metazoa > Arthropoda > Malacostraca > Decapoda > Majidae > Chionoecetes > Chionoecetes opilio. The sequence goes on along the minus strand of JACEEZ010012694.1, from coordinate 87,583 downwards.
GGTTTGCTGGTTAGTGAGTTACAGTTTCTCCGTGTGTGTGTGTCTGTCTGTTTGTCTGTTTGCTTTTCTTTGTATGTCTATCTGTGTCTATGTTGTTTGTCTGCTTATTCTCTTCTCCTCTTCTCTCTCTTCTCTCTCTCTCTCTCTCTCTCTCTCCTCTCTCTCTCTCTCTCTCTCTCTCTCTCTCTCTCTCTCTCTCTCTTCTCTCTTTTTTTTTTCTCTCTCTCTCCTCTCTTCTCTCTCTCTCTCTCTCTCTCTCTCTCTCTCCTCTCTCTCTCCTCTCTCTCTCTCTCTCTCTCTCTCTCCTCTCTCTCTCTCTCCCTCTCTCTCTCTCTCCTCTCTCTCTCTCTCTCTCTCTCTCTCTCTCTCTCTCTCAAACAAAACAAACACGAAAACAAAGGTAAAACCACCAAGGAGTAAATCCCAGCATGAAAACAAGAGTTCCTTTGACAGGTGGAAGTCGTTAAGAAAACCTGCCTGACTAATGGCGTGAGTCTTATTGTTCTTCAGGCAGTCGTGCGTGTGAAATGATCCTCTGAAGGCAGCCACGGACCCTAGGGCGGCGGGTGGGCGGTACGGCGTGGCTTGGAGGTTGTCACGCCCTTCACACCCTCACGCCCTCACGCCCACTTGCCATGGAAACTCGGAAGTGCACAAGGGCGGCGCAGCTATCGTTTTGCTCTGCACGAAGTCATGAACTAACCAAACGTTTCTCGCCTGCCTCTCCCTGGCTCTTCATACCCTGCCGTAACCCTACCGTAACCCTACCGTAACCCTACCGTAACCCTCCCGTAACCCTGCCAGCCTCCCCTCGTGCCTTCCGTGACCCCGCCGGCTGGTAACTTTCTCGGGACACATCTGGGTTACCTTAAACTTACGCCGAGGAAGTGTTGTGTTTAGCGAGGCAGATTTCCTCTTCCTGGATACAGACTTTCCCTGCCCGTCAAATAACCTTAAACTGTAATGCGTGTTCATGAATATCAGAATTGAATTATACTAACATTACCAATACCAATAGCAACCCTGGTTTTTTTTTTTTTTTTTTTTTTTGACATAAAACGTGTTAATTCAAGCACGAGAAATATCACTGTAAGAAAAAGTAGGATGAAAGGTAGAAAATATAACTGTCCTTCTGTTTTGTTTCAGAGTTTCTTGCTGTCGCCCTAAAATAATAAGAAGTATGATAATAATGATGATGAAAATAACGATGATGATAATGATGAAAATAATAATGATAACAATAAAAAGGATGATAGAAATATTGAAATAAAAAAATTACTAATAATAATGATAATTCTGGTCAACACAGTTTTGGCTGACTAATATCTAAGTCTTGTGTGTTACTAACGTGAAGGCGCTGAAGCCAAGAATAATATTGTTTATTGCCTACCATGTCAAGTATCTAATATACTATAGTGTGTGTGTGTGTGTGTGTGTGTGTGTGTGTGTGTGTGTGTGTGTGTGTGTGTGTGTGTGTGTGTGTGTGTGTGTGTGTGTGTGTGTGTGTGTGTGTGTGTGTGTGTGTGTGTGTGTGTGTGTGTGTGTGTGTGTGTGTGTGTGTGTGTGGTGTGTGTGTGTGTGTGTGTGTGTGTGTGTGTGTGTGTGTGTGTGTGTGTGTGTGTGTGTGTGTGTGTGTGTGTGTGTGTGTGTGTGTGTGTGTGTTGTGTGTGTGTGTGGTGTGTGTGTGTGTGTGTGTTGTGTGTGTGTGTGTGTGTGTGTGTGTGTGTGTGTGTGTGTGTGTGTGTGTGTGTGTGTGTGTGTGTGTGTGTGTGTGTGTGTGTGTGTGTGTGTGTGTGTGTGTGTGTGTGTGTGTTGTGTGTGTGTGTGTGTGTGTGTGTGTGTGTTGTGTGTGTGTGTGTGTGTGTGTGTGTGTGTGTGTGTGTGTTGTGGTGTGTGTGTGTGTGGGGGTTGTTGTGTGTGTGTGGGGTGTGTGGTGTGTGTGTGTGTGTGTGTTGTGTGTGTGTGTGTGTGGTGTGGGGTGTGTGTGGTGTGTTTGGTAGCCGAAACTGTAAATTCAATTTTGATGAGAGTAGGCTCAAAAAATCGCAAATAAATCGTAGGTGGTAAGCGGCTCAGTTCCATGTCGATTGAATAATTTTGAAGGGGGGTTTTGAGCTAAAAACACTTAAGGAGTATTAGATTATAGGAAAAACTCTGCGGTAACGTCTTGCCGCATTCCACAAACTCAGTAGACTCATGGACGTTTGTGTGCGTGTGTGAGTGTGTTGGAATCACACGGAACACAAAGGGTTGGAATCACACGGAACGTGGTTTACCCCGAGGCACTTTGACCAGTGACCAACGACAGCAACAACACGATTGGAGTTTGCAATCACATGTTGTCTAATATATACTACTACTACAAACATCAATACATGGGTCCGAAGGGCCCACATGCACTTGTCTATTCTAAAGCATACATCACAATTCCGAGAAATCGCAAAAAAAAAGATGTTAGAAGCAAATATATGAGATACAAATATATGTAAGTGAGGTGTTACAGTGTATTATATGTCGCATAAGATTAGCTGAGAAATACATAAACATTGATTGATAGTAGTAAATTACGCTGGTTTTTCTTGGATGGAGTTTTCGCTTATTTAGTCTTCGTGAAGTGTTTCTTACTTGTGCTGTCTCTTTGAATACCCCGACTAGATTAACCCCTTGAGGCCCAGAAAGTAATTTTCATTGTGATTTGAGTACCATTAAACGATTTTAATTCATATAAGCAATATTTAATAGATATGACCTGTTTAGTATTCTTGACCACTAACTAATTTGGTTTATTTAGTTACTTTTCGTAATTTTATGGCTAACAACATACGATTTTATATAGCCAAGGAAAGATCTGGGCGTGAAATCTTAACTAAATAACTCGCAAACTAAATTGACTCTCCCTTTTCACGATCTCTTACTTTTTGCCTTATGGGGACTGGCATCTAAGGCGGGCTGTTTGTTTCCTTTTTTTCTACCCTTGGTCAGTCCCCTTTGATTTAAGGGAAAAAAATAGTGGTCGGCCATCCTATGTGTCCCGCCTTCCTTGGTATCGCTCGCTCCTCCATAGTGGTTCACAAGGCCAAAGGGAATAGAGATCTTTCTTAATTATCTTCTTAATCCTTAATTCTCTTAGTTTATTCTCTTAATCCTCCATAGTTTTTTTTTTATATGTCCTGTTGAAGCCTTTCCTTTGTTCATCCCTTGCGTCACCTAGATTATCAGGAAATTCATCAATATGGCTGCTGAGAAAAATTTCTGAGTTTTAGGCTAGACAATTACATGGATGGGGATGCAAGATGGTATAGCAGGAACAGGAACTACCAATGTGTATAGGTCTCACGGCCTCTTGTAGCTTCCTTATCTTCTTATGTTCTTTTATGTTCATTGCAACTCAATAATACGAAAAGAAGGAGCGATAGATATATATAGATAGATACAAATCCCACTTTCCCAATAAAAGAGAATAAAATACGAACATTTCAAGTAAGAAGTAAAAAGAACCTATACCAAATAATTAGCTTAACACCAAGTAAATGTAAACAGTTAAAATAGCATAATCGCATTAAAAGACAATAAAATGCCACTATAAATGACTACACGTAAGAACAGCTACAAATACATGAAACAACAAGCGAAGGATCCTGAATAGATAAGACAACAATTTAAACATATAATTCTAAATCACACCTTAGATATTTGTGTATTTATTTCGTCACTCCTTTTGCTCTGTCTTCCTTCCTTCGTGTCTCAACAAGATCTTGGAGTTGTTCTTTTCGCCCTCCTTTTTTACCTCCAATTGTTTTTGTTTTTTTTGTTTTTGCTATTTTCTTTCTTTTTTTTTGTTCTTTTGTTTTTGTTTTTGCAATTTTCGTATCTTCTTTTTTGTTTCCCAGGAAGTTTGTAGCTACCAGCATAAACGCATGCCAACCAGGCCTTCTCCCCAATGCCATTCACGGAGCTGGTGAAACGCAAATCTCTCATCTCCTAAGTTCTAATTTGCAGCCCGTCAAACACACCAGCTTAAATTATGTTTTCTTCATAACTTAGACCTGGAAAGTTTGCTAAAAATGTAAAGTAGGTAGTACATAAAGAAGCCACTTTGTACGCGTATATATTTCTTATAGTTTCTCTTATATCAATCTCTCTCTCTCTTTGTATGTCTTTTACTTTTTATATCCATCTCTTTTGTTTGTTTTTACATTTTTTACTTTGCTATACGAGACATCCCTGCCTCCCTCCCTCCCTGCCTACCTACCTACCTACCTACCTACCCTCCTCCTTACTTCCCTCCCTTCCTACCTACCTACCTACCTACCCTCCTTCCTTCCTACCTACCCTCCTTCCTTCCTACCTACCCTCCTTCCTTCCTACCTCCCTCCCTACCTCCCTCCCTCCCTCCATAGGGCTTTAACACACAGCTTGATGTTGGTTTGTGTGAAGTTTGATGTGGAGACGAGGAAATGTTATCTTTTTTATATCTACTAATGGTTGGTTTATTATATTTCTTTCTCCAATAGTCACTGATGTCCTCACTTCTGTCCTCGCCTTTCTTCTGACTTCAATGTTTGTTCTTGACCCGAATATCCCGGAGGCACCAGAAACATCAATATTTAATCTCCTCCTTGTTGACCAAATAAAAAGTGAACCCCTTCAGATTAGCCCCTTCACGCCCAGATCTTTCCTTTGCCATATGAAATCGTCTGTTATTAGCCATAAAACTACGAAAAATAAGTAAATAAACCAAATTAGCTAATGGACAAGGATATTAAACAGGTTATATCTACATAATATTGCTTATGTTCATTAAAATCGTCGAATGGTGGTTATATTACAATGAAAAATATGTTCTGGGCCTCAAGGGGTTAAATATCTATATCTGAATCACCCTTTGAACACTACCTACACATGGGAGCTGACCTGTAACGTATTACACACGTCTCATATCTACACCAATAACACTTGTTAAAAACCTGGAAATTCCCAATCAACACAAACAAAATAACTATCCCCGATGACGACTCGTGCGAAAAAACGGCATGCACACAAAATGTCCCGGAACAAAAAATTGACGTGGTATAAGGGAATGACAGCGTTTCTTTTAAGTTTTAGGTGCGTACTAATTTTTTACCATAACAAGTGTTAGAATTTAACCAACAGAAAAATGTATCAATTGTTGGTCAGTGTAATAATTCAGTGTTGAACCCTATAGTTCGTTCTATTCGATTCAGTTTCAGTATAATCATCGCGCCACGAATTAGTCACATACGTTTATAAAAAAAAAAAAAAAAAAAAAAAAAAAAAAAAAAAAAAAAAAAAAAAAAAAAAAAAAAAAAAGGCTTGAGAAGACGTCGTTGAAGGAAAACTCATCACATAAGAACATAAGAACATAAAAACATAAGAACATAAGAAAATAAGGAAGCTAGAAGAGTCCGTGAGACCTACACGTGGTAGTTCCTGTTACTTAACACTACCTACATCCACCTTTCATCCCCATCCATGAATTTATCCAGCCTCCCTTTAAAGCTCTCTAATGACTAATCACGCCCGTACATTTTGCTCCCCCGTCACCCCTGCAGATCAGAGGGGCGGGGCGAGGGCCTCACAGATGTAGTCGGCGTGCAGGGCGGTGTAGCAGTCGTGTATGACCACCCTTGGCGCCCCGCCCCCCGGCACCAGGGCCCCGCAGTCCCTGGGGTCGTCCGTCACATATTGGCCGGTGGCGTTCTGGAGGTAATAGTAGAGGTCAGTCGTTGGGCACCGTCATGTTCAAGGCGCCCGGAACTGTGGCCGCGAGGGGGAGAGTTACTGCTGCTGCTGCATGGACTCACTGCTACTGGTATTACTAGTGGTCGCAATAATAATGATGATACTAGTAATAATGAATAATGATAATGATTATATTATCATTACTATTATTACTATACTATTATCGAGTGCCCGTGAAACCTGGGAAATACTATATATTCCCTTGATCCTCCACCCTGACTGACTGAATGACCTAAGCCCCTATGAGGGACTAACAGAAACACTCACTCACTGAATGACTCGGACGCCCCATGACTCAGGAGTGACTCACATAAGATTGTTGTCATGCCCATCCACACGTACGAGTCGCTGTCTTCCTTCTGTTCCTGCAAGCCGATCCACATGCCCTCGTGGCTCCTGTTGGCGGCCACCTCCTTCATCCACTCCCATTGGGCCTGCGTCTGCGGCACCAGGAAGGCCGCCCACATGTCCTTGCAGGCAAAGTAGGCGTCTAGCCACGTCACTTTAGGGGAGTCGAGTGGCGGCATGAACAGCAGCTTGCCCAGCGCGCGGTAGAAGCCCAACCCTTGGTATAAACCTGCAGAATCGTAGACGTAAACAAATGACGAAGGAAAGGAGAGGAGTATGTTAACGTCTCGCATCCTGTAGGTCAGTGTTCATGCTGCCCAGGAATGTTTATGAATGCAAGATGTTGGATCAAGATGGCAATCAATCAATCAATCCATCATTGGGGGCATACGCCGGGGGGCGCGTCGCCTCGTCCATCCTACGATGCCACTCCCGGGGGTCACCACGGGCGAGACCCCATGCAGGCTACCTTCCCATACCAAGCAGCTCTCGACAAGAAACATCAACTTGCCCCAGCCACGAGCCTTGTGGGCGCCCCCTTGGCCTCCTCCATGCCGGATTGTCTCTTCCAGATACAAGTTACACCCCGATGGGAAGGATCGGTCTCAGGGTAGCGTGCCACATGCCCATATAGCCGAAGTTGGCGCTGACGGACTATGCAGGTAATAGGCCTCGATTCAGTCTTACGGTGCAATCGCTGATTTGACACGTAATCATCCCAGCGATACCCCATGATTCTGCGAAGACACTTATTACCAAAGGCATCGATTCGTCTCTTCAAGTCGCTATTTAGTGTCCATGTCTCACAACCATAGAGTAAGACAGGGATCACAAGCGACTTGAAGATCCGGATCTTTGTTCTCCTGCACAGGTACCGACAACGCCAAATACTCCTGCTGAGCGAGTCCATAACACCGTGGGCTATGCCAATCCGCCGTAAGACTTCTTGACGTGACCCGCCGTCATTATGGACTGCGCTACCAAGGTATGTAAAACTTTCCAAGATCTCAATGCCCTCGCCGCATGCATGAACAGATTGTACTGATTAATCTAGTAAGCCTCCAAATACCTGGACCTTGGTCTTGAGCCAGGAGACCTCAAGTCCCAAAGGCTTTGCCTCCTCGTGCAGCGCCTCGAGAGCCACCACCAAGGGAGGTTCCAACGGAGGAAGGCAGGCGACCATAATATGCACGTTGCAAGACTGTAAGACATAAACATAGGCGGCACACTTACCTCCGTCATAGTAAACAGAGTAGAGTGAGCTCTTGACCAAGGTGCTGAAAAAGTTAAGGCAGAAGCAGGAGTAGTTTGGCCAGGAGCCTTTTGCGTTGAATACCCCGCTGGGCCCACAGGCGGCGGCACACTGCACCAGCGTCACACCCTGCCGGGGACAACACCATCACCACACACATTATACACAACTATATCTGACCATGGCTGTCCGCGGCGCAGTGTGTCGCTAAGGGCATGTATAGGTGCTCTCCAGGAGGAAGAGTCCAAGTGCCGAGAATGAAATGTGAAAAATGATGAAATACAATGATTAGCAACTGAAAGATCCTTGTGAGGATGGCTATGCCTCCCTAAGCCTGGGTTGGTTAATATGCCTGCATAACACACACACACACACACACACACACACACACACACACACACACACACACACACACACACACACACACACACACACACACACACACACACACACACACACACATACACACACACACACACACACACACACACACACACACAAACATATTTTATGCACAGTTTTTATATATAATGTACATACATCTACTTAAACTACAACCCACCTTTAAGGACACCTTCACATCCCCGTACAAATAGCGGTCTGAGTACCGTCTGTAACTGAGGGACGAATTTACCTCAGAACCACTCACCGCCACCCACCGCCACCGCCACCATGCAAGCCACTACGGACCTCATGGCAGGGACGACACACTGCCCGAGTCTCTGAGTAGCGACAAGGCAGGTCGAGGGAGGCGGGAAGGGTATGGTCCAAGGATGATATACAGATACCTCTATATAATATTATCCTTCCTTGGTATGGTCTGTGGGAGGAAATGTGTCTTTTAGAAGGGTATCAGGCGGTGGTCTAACCCTTAGGAACTTAGGAACAGCTTAGGAACACTACCGTACATAACACTATAGTCGCCAGTCACGCGCCACTGCACTAATGTCGCCAGGTGCTATGTATTACGAATTTTAGCATCACCATAGACTTGTATGTGACACTTAAGAGGCATGCACAGTAGTTTATATTATGTACATCACACTACATGTCTTCAGTGGCATGCATGAAAGTCTGTAGTGATGCTAAAATTCGTAATATATTGTGCCTGGCGACATTAGTGCAGTGGCGAGTGACTGGCGACTATAGTGTTATGTGCGGTAGTAGCAAGTCACGTGTCCATTATTCCAAGATCAACGGACACATATAAAACTCAATTTGATCTAGCATTATTCCCTCCCATGGCATCATTACCACATTCCTAGTATAAATTCTAAGGGCAAGGGTGTGCACTGTGCATGTCATTGTGTGTTAGGGTGAGCACTGTGCATGTCAGTGTGTGTTAGGGTGTGCACTGTGCATGTCATATGTGTGTTAGGGTGTGCACTGTGCATGTCATTGTGTGTTAGGGTGTGCACTGTGCATGTCATAGTGTGTTAGGGTGTGCACTGTGCATGTCATAGTGTGTTAGGGTGTGCACTGTGCATGTCATTGTGTGTTAGGGTGAGCACTGTGCATGTCATGGTGTGTTAGGGTGAGCACTGTGCATGTCATGGTGTGTTAGGGTGTGCACTGTGCATGTCATGGTGTGTTAGGGTGTGCACTGTGCATGTCATTGTGTGTTAGGGTGAGCACTGTGCATGTCATTGTGTGTTAGGGTGTGCACTGTGCATGTCATTGTGTGTTAGGGTGTGCACTGTGCATGTCATGGTGTGTTAGGGTGTGCACTGTGCATGTCATGGTGTGTTAGGGTGTGCACTGTGCATGTCATTGTGTGTTAGGGTGTGCACTGTGCATGTCATGGTGTGTTAGGGTCTGCACTGTGCATGTCATGGTGTGTTAGGGTGTGCACTGTGCATGTCAGTGTGTGTTAGGGTGTGCACTGTGCATGTCATTGTGTGTTAGGGTGTGCACTGTGCATGTCATGGTGTGTTAGGGTGTGCACTGTGCATGTCATGGTGTGTTAGGGTGTGCACAGTATTCAGGCAGGTAGTGTGAGGGTACAGAGGTACATATTACGTTAAGACTGGGACACACGACTTGAAATGATGTGTTTAGTCAGCAACGAAGCCTTTCCCTACGTCTGTCTGGCTAGCCTCTACTGCTTAGATCATGCCTTTAGTGTATATCTGTTAAGTGTTACGTGTGAAGTGGCGTGGCGAGAGTGTGGGAGAGGTAGGTTAAGGGGCGTTACAAGGCCTGCTAAGACACACGCGAGTAGGAGTTTGGAATAGGAGAATAGGGAGTTTTAAAAGGAGGCTAGACAATGTCATGGATGGGGATGAAAGGTGGATGTAGGTAGTGTTCAGTAACAGAAACTATACGTGTAGGTCTCGCGGCCTCTTGTAGCTTCCTTATTTTCTAATGTTCTTATGTTCTTACACGCCATGGCAACACTTCCTTCCGGCAGACACGTGTGGTCTAAGGGCGGGTCCCAGCTCCTCTGACGGGTAGCCGAACCGCTCCTTCGTGCCTTACCCTCCCCCTCCCTCCCCCACGCTGGCCCCACACATACAAATACACTGACCCACCTGTTAATGAGACACACCCCACCCACTCCCACACTCGAATACACAATGATGACGCCTCTGGTCTACACCGCGGCCACCCATGGAGTCCCGCCGCCTCACCACCTCCCCTTGGGGCGTCAGGGAGGGAGTCTTGCCCTAGGGAACGCCTCTTGGCACACACCCAGGGACAATACGCCTGGCATGACTGAC